>QLOU01000623.1:7798-23855 GCA_003313715.1 Russula abietina
CGTCGGGACAGTCCGATTGTTTGTCGTGCTGCTAGTTGGCACGAGGTACGTTATGGGCGAGGCGGTGCATCCGCCCAGTTGTAGTCCTCTGGGCGATGCTCCTGCGAACACCTGACACCCGGAACGTCTCCTCTAAGGGAGAGATGGGTACATGTGACTGCATTGCGTCGGTAATTTGCGACTGTGAGCTGCGTGCGCTATTCCGTTATTGGGGCGCCTTCCCGGCAGGCGCATCCGCGCATGTAGCCGTTGTATAGCTTAGGCCCTGAACAAGCTCCACGTACCAGTCACTGCGGATCAATTGTCCATGACTCGCGCATGCCACGTACCATGAGAGCCTTTTGGGGCCTTTGTTGGTCGTTCGGGTCGTGTGATTGATATGCGGTACTGCGGAAGGAGGTCCGCCGAGGGCGAACAGGGGTCCTGAGTGGTAAGTTACAACAGGAATACAAGGACAAAAGTACATATCCACCTCCACCCATTGCCCGGTTGTTTGGCAGCTCACAGGTTTGCATTCCAACAGGCCTACAGACCATACATTACGCTTAGATGCTTACGCTTAGATACCAGAACGTAGCCCTCTTACGTCAGCATCTGAAGGGCGAGAGAGCCTTTGCACAGCCTCGCCTTTCCCGATGTCGCTGATTCAATGGCAAAATTAAGCACAAAATTATCTTGGGTAATAGATAGCGATTGATAGGTACAAAAAAAAACAACCATTGTCGATGGCGAGTCGACACGGCTCTCCGGATCAAAGATGAACAGATCATGGGCAAAAGCATGAGCCACCTCCGACCTAACAGACGTGAAGATGAGCGGAGACATTGTGAAATGAGATGTGCACATGCCTGTTGCAAAAGCGCGTCAATCACGTCTCCATCCTCCATTGACCGCTGGGTGGGTAACGCAAGGCGAGTGCGCGTCAGAAAAGGAGAATAAAAGAAGAAAGAGACAACTCACCTCTGCGGGAGTTTCTGTGGGAGACAGACGCTCACCATCATACACGAATCTGAGTGATCCTACACGCGTCAACGTCGGTGAGACTCTTGTGTTTGACAAATGTAGAGGGAAGCGCACCAGGATCTTTGCCAAAGCGTTTCTGAAAGAAGGGTTCTATGAGCGCGTGGGGTTTACACGGACGGGGTAGTACAAATCACCTCAGCGACCTCAAATATCTTTTTGAACTGCATGTTTGCTTTTACTTTAACTGTGACTTCTACATGAAGACAGTCATGAATGAGGATACACTCGTCCTCAGCACTAGCTCGTATCAACGGCGATAGCGGACAAGGGAAGACGTACGGGTACCTGCGTGGCTGATGACGAGATTGAGTTTTGGCTTAGAATCTTCTGGTTCTCCTGACATTACGGTGCGAAACGAATGGGTAAAGGACGTTACGCGTTACGGCCGAGAGTAGCGAGCCCGCCAGTCCAGTTTGCGTTCCCGTACGTAGTTTGGCCATATTTGCAACATCCGATTACGCAATCCACGCCGTGCGGACTCACAAATGTTAATCATGATCATTGATCATTAACCACCACCATCAGCGGTGCTAGACTGGAGCCGATCTGGTCATGTAGACCTCTCTGCCACGAAAGGGCATAGGGGATGTATCGCACATCTCACGACACTGCCTCAGCCTGCCTTTACTCGCCCCAATATAAGCAAAAGCAAATGACTCGAGTGTGCCTTGGGTAGTGACGGATACAACCTCCATCCGACGCTGCCTCGGCTATGAGAACAAGTCGAACCGGTTGCAAGGAGTGGTGTTATGGGACAGTACTCCAGCCTGATTCCCATTATAGGCATGGGACAGACTGGGACACAGCCCACCCCGGCCTCATACGAACTCTTGGACTGTTGGCAAGCTCCGGCACTTAGTTGAACTACGACCATGTACAAGTCCAGTCCAGTCCGGCACGTTGGATAACCATTACCCGCAGGCGCGGCTTCTAACAACGTCTTTAATGTGCTTTTCGATACAGGAGCAGGTAGCTCTGGCTTCGGTATATAAAAGCCCTTTTGGTGATCTGGTTACCTACTCTTTAGTTTCGCTGAACTTTCTACTTGAACCCTCTCCGAAATGACGCCACCTCAGGTGAGAGCATCCATGTTCTGTTCTCATAACTGGTGCCGTCTAACGTTCTACGACGCAAAGTTCCCCATTCAAGCAAACGACATCCTTGTTTTTGGCTTCGTCGCCTATATGTTCTCCCCCGAAGATGCTCATAATTTCCTCGCGCTTTTGCTCAGGACACAAGACTTCCTGCGGCATTATCGCATGTCATACTCGCAAGGCGTATGGTACATCATGCAGAATCCGCCTTTTTTCCAGCAACCGCCGCCAGGGATCCCCCCGCAGAACTTGATGCTGCCATTGGACTACAACGTCCGCATAACTCAAGGTACAGTTGTACCCCAACGACGATGGACCCCAGCGGATGAAATCGATGTTCGCCGATACGTCGAAGGCGCCACGCTTCAGCTCCCCATCTATTTTGTCAACAGGAACGGTGGAGTTGGGTTTTGGCTACCCGACATCCTTCAAGGCCGCGACCACGATCTTTACCTCGGGGATAGAGAAGCGCCACTCGGGGGCAGGGCGACAACTCATTTGCGTATCAATGTGAGTTCATACACGTCCTGCTGCCAACATTTCTCAACCAGATACCTCGTCGGCTACCTCACAGTGGCCTGGTTGTGGCTACTGGAAAAGACAGATACCAACTCGAGATGAGACGCATACCCGAAACCCAATCACGCGTGCCCGATTTATGAAACACGTCGCCAACTCTGTTGATAAATTCTTCGATGTGAGCTCATCACTTCGTCCGTTATCACCCCCACTGATTCAAAGTTCCCCTCCTCCTTAGCTATGTATGAGGGAGGGTTATAGGGGAGACGCTAATTGGCGAATCAGTATACACGATATTACGCAACGACATGTGAAGATCATCGGTGCCGTCCATGTGTCTGCTGGAAGCTGGATGCCTATCATACAACTCACGGAGTATGTGCTCCAAGGCCATACCAATTGGCACACCAGCGAGGGTTTGCGAAACGCCACCTGAGGCGGACATCCTTCGCATCATTGGGGACTGGCGTTGGCGTTGTTCCGGATACCCTAGACCTTAGACAGACGGCGGAGTACAATACTGATTCATTAAGTGTTGCCCATAATTCGCTCCACACATTCGCTCCACACTACTTTTGTATATATGGTCCACATGATACAAATAGACAACCGGCGATACTTCTGTGCAGACATGCTTAAGCTGTACTCTGGGATCGGTAGTTCAAGAGTAGTGCGTCATCGTTGTACCATACAGCATCTTCTTAATTGAAATAATGCCTTCGCGTTATGCAGCACGTTGGCATCTAGCGTGGACTTGCTGCGTCAACGTAGGCTTCAGGTACCATGGACACTGCTTCCTTACACTCTGTACTTTGAATGACACCGTTTTTGCCACGTTGCTACCACATCGCTATCATTCCGCCCCGACGCCAGACCATACTCGGCGCCTTCCGCGGCGACCATCTCGCAGTGGATTTGGTCACTCAAGGCAGACTTTGGGGTAGAAACCTGATAGTAACACCTCCATTAACCAGCTCGCTTCCTTGACCCCCAATTCTTGGGGTATCGACGTCTAACCGAGTGGGTACTCCCGAGGCAATAAGAGGGAGGAATCTTGGGAGGAATAGGAGGACACAGGGATACTAGATATTGGAATCTCCTTGGGGTACCTCGCAAACATCATCCCCACGTGGTATCCACGTGCAGGCCCACGTTTGGGAATCAAATCCAGTGTGCACTGGTGAAAACGCACGAACACCAGGCTATCGCGTGTTGATCGATTTCCAGCCACGAGGCCTTACGCCATTTCCATAAAAGGGCAGGACTTTGCGACCCCAATCAAAGTGAAGAATCAGACGCACGGACACCCTTGCGGACATACGAGGACACGGCCATGCACAGCAACAACAGATACTCATACATATAGTACCTCACCGGTGATAGAGAACAGGAGAACAGGCCGTGCCCATCCATCTCCAGGCGGATTGTCCCTGCAAATCAAATAGTAAAGATATTTGCACGTGACCAGGTGTCACTGCTGGAAGATGCCGGAGACCACAGAACTACTACACAGCGAGCAACTAATAGTCTAATACTAATACCAACATTCCTGCTTTGACTTGGCAGGCTCCATGCCAATAGCGCACCGCGCTGTGCGAACAGCCTGAAGACGCCATGCCGTTCAGTGGAACGATGCTGACGCGGACGCAATGTGCGGACGATGAGTAAGTGAGCAGAGAGCACGGTAGGTACGTGAGCCGGAATGCATTTTCGGCCAGAGAGTGTGCCAAGGATAGCAGCCCTCTGTGTGAGTACGCCCCGAGTACGACATTGTGAGGTGGTCCTGGCTATTTTCCTTGCGAAGGACGCTGGGGGGTCGAGTTTTCTGGGTTCAAACTTTATTAATCGTTGACTGCGTTGATGTCGGGGGCGCTAATACTAGTACTGTACCCTGTGTCAACCTCTCAGTAGCAACGTGGTAAACAGATGTCCATCCCTTTGTCCACTATTCCCAACTATCCTCCCACACCCACCATACGCAATGACAGTGGTACGTCGGGGAATGCTGGATATTGCATCGTTGCGTTGACTCCAAATCTCTGATCATAGTGCCGAAAGATTCAGAGAACGACATATGGAATATGTATCTGGATGAAGTAAAAGAGGATGATAAGCGGATTACCGACGCCTGGAAAGAGGATGCAAATGGCCTTCTTGTGTTTGTGAGTCTCGATTTGCTAGTCTCCCTGTTCACCTCAATGACCAGCTTAAAGACGGGCCTTTTTTCCGCGACTGTTGGTGCATTCATCATTGAATTCTACAAACGGCTGTCACCCGATTCCAGCGATGAAACAGTAACCGTTCTCAGGCAAATTTCGCAACAGCTTGCGAATTTTCCAAGTGGAAACTATTCCAACGCAGCGATTCCGAGTCAACCACCTCCCCCCAGTGCAACCATAGTCTGGGTCAACGCGATGTGGCTGATAAGCCTTGTGCTCAGCCTCACATCGGCATTGATTGCGACACTGCTTCAACAGTGGGCACGCAGATACGTCGAAACGCCCAAAGTTCCGAGCGAGCCGAATCATCGTGCACGCGTCCGCTGGTTCTTGTTCCTCGGCACCGACTTCTACAAAATGCGCCTTCTGGTCGAGATAGCTCCGACACTCCTTCATCTCTCTGTGTACCTGTTTTTCGCCGGCCTTGTGATAATCTTTCATACGATTAACACGAAGGTGGCCATCGCCGTCGATGTTTCTGTCGGAGTCTTCGGGCTGGCATACATCATGCTGAGCATCCTTCCTTGCCTTGACGTCAGGTGCCCGTATCGCACTCCGATGTCCTACATCTTGTGGTATCCGTGCCACATCTCCCTCTCCTTCGCAGCGCATTGCCTCCATGGGCTTGTGAAGCAACTTCATGGATACTTTGTTGAGCCCAATCTGGAGGGCAGGATATCAAGCCCTTTGCAACGCAAACTCGTGGATTGGTTAGAATCTCGTGAAAAAGCTACTAGGAAACATTGGCGATATGTCATGGATGGCTTCGGGAAGAGCGTTATCAATGGCGCCCTAAATGCGCAAGAAGGGGAGCACAAAATCATCACTTCACTGTTCAGCGTGCTCTCACTGAGCGACAAAAGCAAGCTTCGAAAGTTAGCGGCAAGCATCCCAAGACATAGAATCCTCGATCTTATCCGACCCAGCGTCGAGTCCGGAAGAATTAGCCTTCGAGAACCCCTTCTCATTCTTCTAGGCAGTTGTGAAGCAGATACGCGCGCAACTGGACCCGACGAGGAGGCACGCAGGCGCTCTCTCTTGGTATGTTTGGACTCTATTCACCACATCTCCAAGACGCCCGACGTCCCCGAGTTATTAATAAATTTCGTGCGAACCAACTTCGCGAATATCGGTCTCATGCGGACATCGTGGGATGACAACGATACTGCCATCCGCGTTACATCTCGTTCCATTTGCGCATTGATTGCGAAACGAGTAGGAAGAAGACGTCGGCTCGAAGAAGAAGAGCTACGATGGCTACAAGATGTCACCGGGGAACCATCGTATGACATACTCAACGCCAACGTTGAGACGCGGGACCGGATGAACTTCAAATCTTATGTTTACGGGGTCTTCTCAAATCAGGTAGGCGACCTTCCGACGGAGGATGCCACATGTTTCAGAGAGACCCTCGCGATTCTCTTGGACGTAAGAAGCGATCCCGACTTTAACTTACCTTCCTCCCAAAATCAGCTTTCTGAAGAGGTTAGACGGATACACCAGGATGACCCCCGAGGCGAAGTAGTTAACAGATTACTCTCGATGTTTCCATTTATCCCTCTCCCGTCCCAATGATCCCGCCTGCGCCCCTCCCCACTAACACGCACACTCTATGGTCTCTATCATTACCAACCCCTTTCCAATTTTATAGTAGCCTTTGTGCGTAGCCCTACTCCCGAGAAGTGTCGCAAATTCGGGTAGCTCTTTCTGCACCAACCTTTTTTTGGCCTCGGCACCTTACATTCATATCCGGTCATCGTTTTATGATGTGATTATGGGGAGTATATTACGAGACGGAGGGATTTGCACTGAAGACTACGTTATGGAGGGTGCCTTATTCAGGCAACCACAAGGTTAAGCAGGCGTCGCTGAGGATCTTTGTATGAGAAGTGAATTGCAGCTTGTCACCGACGTAATGGCTTATGAACTGTGTTACTGCACAGGTCATCGCATAGCCTCTTAAATACCAAAACCTCAAGAGTTGTCAAAACACAAGGTCTACCCTCTTGTAAGGGTTCCTGCGCTACATGTCCATTCTGCGACCAAGTTGCTAACGTCCTCCAGATTGCGTGCTCGCTGATTTCTGTAACCTCAGAAATTTCCAGATTCTTGAGATGAGCAGTTCCCAGTCATGTTGGTGGTGATTATAATAAATGGACGGAGAATGGTTTGACAGCCGCGATTTGATCATTTGATGTGGTAGATTTGGCACTCAGATTCAGATTCCGGCATCTCGATTTTTTGGGCTCTATCCTATGACAACTCGCTCAACACATCCACACCAACATGTGGTCGCGCGGACTTATTAATATGAGGCCGAGGGAATCCCCATTTTTTCACCCCAGGCGGGCGCCCTCACCACTACGCCATACATTGAGTTCCGCTATGGTTCGCACCCGTTCAGTGGCTGCCCGTCAAGGCACTGTGCGATACTATCGATACTATCGATATCGATATCAATTTAATTGTGAGTTGGCAGAGTTGCACATAGTAGATATTTCATCCCTGCTGATTTTAACTACAGCCCAGGCTCAAGCTGAAGTCCGGGAAGATTTAGATGATGACTCGGAGATGTGGAAGATGTTTTTGGATGAAGTCGAAGAGGAAGATAGTCGGATCATCGATGCTTGGAAAGAGGATGCAAATAGTATTGTTGTTTTCGTAAGTCTTAATCGACTTGTCTCTGTGTTCGTCTCAATGACAAGCTCCAAGACAGGTCTTTTCTCCGCGATCGTTGGCGCATTCATCATTGAATTCTACAAGAAACTATCCCCTGACTCTGGCGATCAGACAGTAGCTCTTCTTCAGCAGATTTCACACCAACTTCCCAATTCCCCAAACGCTACCAATTTTAACACCGCGAATCAACCCTCATCTCCAGGAACGGCCATGGTTTGGGTCAGCGCACTGTGGTTGATAAGCCTTGTGCTTAGCCTTACATGCGCCTTGATTGCGACGCTTCTTCAGCAGTGGGCACGTAGATATATCGAAACACCCAAAAATCCGAACACGCTGAGGCATCGTGCTCGTGTCCGCTCGCTATTGCTCGTCGGCGCCAAGTTGTACAAAATCCCCTTTATTGTCGAAATGCTTCCGACACTCCTTCACCTCTCCGTATACTTATTTCTCGCCGGCCTCGTGATAACCTTTCATACGATCCACAAGAAGGTAGCCATCGCTGTCGATGTCGCTGTCGGAGTTTCTGGACTGGCATACCTCACGCTGAGCATCCTTCCGTGTCTTGACATGAGGTGTCCGTATCGCACCCCGATATCCCAAATACTGTGGTACCCATGTCATGCATTCATATCCTTCGCGGCCCCTTTCTTTTATTGGTGTATCCTGGGGCTTCGTAGACTTCTCGATCAACCAGCTCAGTCAAGTGGACCTTCTGTCTGGAATCATTGGCAATATCTCGCGCATGGCTTAGAGAAGAGCATCATCTATCGTGCCGTAGAAACACTGAGAGATGAGGACCGCGGGAGGGTCGCTTGGCTGTTCAACCAGCTCGCGCTGGACGATAAACACAAGTTTCTCAAGTTTGCGGCCACTATACCAATAAACAGAATCCCCGATCTCATTCCACCTGTCGAGTCCGTTCCCTTTCGAGAATCTCTTCTCGTTCTCCTTCAAAGCTGTGTAATAGGTGCACCCCGCGCAGCTTGGCTTGACTCCGATGTGCACAGGCAGTGCCTTTTAGTATGTTTACATGCTATCCGCCACATGACCAAGGCCACAGCTCCCACCACCCCCGATTTGGATTTCATGCGGGACGACCTCGCAAATACTGATCTTATGCAAGCATTATGGACCAGTGATGACAATACTATTCGTATAACTTCTCGCTCCATTCGTGCATTGGTTGCAAGACATGTTGTCAGAAAACCAGAGCTGAAAGGGGAGGACCTTCACTTTCTACAAGAAACCACTGGGAGTTCGTCGGACGCGATACACGAAGCCGACGTTACCATCCGGGACCATATGAATTTCAAATCCTTCGTTCTCGGAGCACTCTCGAATGATGTGACCCCCCTTTCGACTGAGGATGCTTTATCTTTCAACGAAACCCTCGCTATTCTCCTTGGCAAATCTACTTGGCCCGTCTACTTCACTCTCCGCGACTGGCAAAATCGGCTTTCTGAAGAAGTTGGACGAATACAACGGTATGACCCTGAAGGTGGTCATGAAGTATTCAACAAATTACAGTTGATATTTCCGTCTCTCCCTGCAGTTCCTCCATCCCATGCGGATACCCCCTCCTGAAGTCCCCCTTCCCGTGCAGCACCGCGCATTTCCCCCTTCCCGTGTAGTTCGCCCTCGTGCAGTTACCCCTCCCGGGGGCATGAAGCTCCCCTTTCCCGTCCGCCGTGTAACTCGCCCCTCCCGCAGATCTCGCTCTCCCCCCACGCACCAATGTAGGACCATCATTACGTGCTTCATATAGACCTGCTCGCTGTGGGTCTCTGTATAGTCTGTGATCTCCGATCCCCTTCTTCATTCACGTATCTGGCGGTTATTGCTTCCCTTATGTCCTCTTTTTTTGTTTTTGAAACTTCTGTTTGCGGCTGTGATTGACCCAGGTGAGGCATTGAAGCCTACTGCAGGACTAATACCGGAGTATATCGAAAATTTGTAAGCACATGTATTGACTACTGAAATGAATATGGGATGATCCGTGCCTCGAAGGTAACTGACAGAGAATTTGGCACAGGAGGCATATCGTCGGGCGAAGGGATTGTGCGCCCACAGGAACTATGTTACACGTATGTCAACAGTTGGATGTATTACTCCAGAGCGCCGCTGCCAAATCGATTGTATTCATGAGAGGTGAGTTGCGCCTCGTTTACAGTAGTTAAATAGAACGGTTTTCAAGTCGAGCTAAAACGTCCAGATGCTGCGATGAAACCCACAAATTTGTAGGGAATGTGCATAGCAATGTAAATACAAAACACCGTTCCATGTAATGGTGACCACGGGTGGGCGTCCGCCCGCCCACGTCCCATGCCAACATGTCAACTCCGGTGACTACAGGAAATATCACCCGACAACTGAAAGAACGAAACGAGAAGCATGAAGTAGTTGACCCGTGAAGCCGACGATAAGAGGGCAAATAAAAGGACAGATGAGGTTGTTGCGAAAACCTGTCAGTGATAAATAGCCAGCAGATAGCACTTACTGGGACGCATCGTACAGCCCTGTCAGTCCACCGAAATACGCGTCGAGTATAACACCTCTACAGGGACTGGACTTGGGATCACAGACCTGTCATACACAACGCAGAGCAAAACATCCCGATGGCGCAGTATGGTGGATGATGCTAGTGGCGATGAGTACCAGTAATAACTTGAAAAATATAAGCACGCGCGGGAATGTGCGACAGGAGATCATTGCAGGCCCCAAGGAGTGATGTTGAGTCGGGGGTCACTAGACAACGTAGCGGCAGCACCGCATGATTGGGATTGATAATAAGGAGTCCGAACATAATATCAATTATGCAACTTACTATTTGAGACGAACTGGCTCGAACGGTATGCCCGGTGCGATTTGGGGTAGGCCAGTGAAACAAAACCACTACCTTGATTCCTTGTCGTCCGAGGCTTCACGTGATCATAAAACCGTGGACAGCGATTGCATGAAGACAACATTGGATTTTAGAGAAGTAGAACGCATGAAGGAAGTAAGGACAAGGGGATCACATAGAAAAAAGAGGGAGGGGAGAACCGTGACGGACCGAGATGATCGTATGCAATGCCAGGTCACGGGGAGGTACGGGCCGGAGTTGGCAACGTTGGCATCGGCCATGCGGCCAACACGATTCTCCCACATCTCCACATAACATGCCTTTCCCCTACTATTATCCCCCCAGGGCTGACACGGCGGATCATACATTTGTTTCCTTTGCTGCGCCCGTACCTGCGCGGCCTCAGCTGCGGCCTCAGTCGCAAATTCGATCTGATTGTAAGTTGCAGCATGGGCCACATGGTGGATATTTCACTGTGCTGATTCTAGCTGCAGTCCAGAAAGATTCAGCTGATGACTCGGAGATGTGAAAGATGTTTTTGGATGAAGTCAAGGAGGAGGATAATCGCATCACTGATGCCTGGAAAGAGGATGCAAATAGTATTGTTACATTCGTAAGTCTTATTCTACTATCATTGGTCCCTATGTTCGTCTCAATGACAAGCTCCAAGACAGGTCTTTTCTCCGCAATTGTTGGCGCATTGATTATTGAATTCTACAAGAAACTATCCCCCGATTCTGGCGACCAGACAGTAGCTCTTCTTCAGCAAATTTCACGTGAACTTTCCAATTCCCCAAACACTACGAATTCCAACACAGCGAATCAATCATCATCCCCCACAACAGCCATGGTTTGGGCTAACACACTGTGGTTGATAAGCCTCGTACTGAGCCTTACATGCGCCTTGATTGCGACACTACTTCAACAGTGGGCACGTAGATACACCGAAACACCCAAGTCTTCGAACGTGCATCGGCACCGCGCTCGCGTCCGCTCGCTGCTGCTCGTTGGCACCAAGTTGTACAAAATCCCCTTTATAGTCCAAATGCTTCCGACACTCCTTCACCTCTCCGTATACTTATTTCTCGCCGGCCTCGTGATAACGTTTCACACGGTCCACAAGACGGTGGCCATCGCTGTCGATGTCGCTGTCGGAGTTTCTGGACTGGCATACCTCACGCTGAGCATCCTTCCTTGTCTTGATGTGAGGTGCCCGTATCGCACCCCGATCCCCCAAGTATTGTGGTACCCATGTCATGCATGTCTCTCCTTCGCGGCACTTTGCCTTCATAGATGTATACTGGGACTTCATAGACTTCTGAATCGACCGGCTCGGGCACGCGGACAAGTCTTACTCCACCGCTGGTTATTGTCACGTGGATCCTCTCTCTCAAATCATTGGCAATTTGTCGCGGATGGCTTGGAGAAGAGCATCTTCAATCGTGCCGTAACAACGTTGAGAGATGGAGACCACGGGAGGGTCATTTGGCTGTTCAACCGGCTTGCGCGGGGTGATAGACACACGTTTCTCAAGTTTGCGGCCAGCATACCAATACACAGAATCCCCGATCTCATCCCATTTATCGAGTCCGTTCCCTTCCGAGAATCCCTTCTCGTTCTGGTCCGAATTTTAGCAGACACACGCCCAGGCCTTGCGGCTTGGTTGGACTCGGATGTATACAGGCGGTCCCTCTTAGTATGTTTACATGCTATTTACCTCATCCTCAAGACGCCCGACGTCCCCGAGTTATATTTCGTTCCAAGTAACTTCGCAAATATCGGTCTCATGCGAAGGTT
Organism: Russula abietina; assembly: GCA_003313715.1. Taxonomy (NCBI): domain Eukaryota; kingdom Fungi; phylum Basidiomycota; class Agaricomycetes; order Russulales; family Russulaceae; genus Russula; species Russula abietina. Next base: position 19,972 of record QLOU01000623.1, read on the forward strand.
GTTGGATGATAGCGATACTCCTATCCGTGTTACATCTCGCTCCATTTGCGCATTGATTGCAAGACGAGTAGCCAGGGAACGCTGGCCTGAAGAGGAAGAGCTACGTTGGCTACAAGATGTCACTGGGGAAACATCGCACGACATACTCAACGCCGACGTTGAGACGCGGGACCGGATGAACTTCAAATTTTTTATTTACGGAGCACTCTCAAATCAGGTGGGCGACCTTCCGACAGAGGATGCTACATCTTTCAGAGAGACACTCTCAATTCTCCTGGACGTAAAAGCCGATCCCTACTTTGACTTGCCTTCCTCCCAGAGTCAGCTTTCTGAAGAAGTTAGACGGATACAACAAGATGATCCCCAAGGCAGCCTCGACGTAGTTAACAGATTGCTTCTAATGTTTCCATTTATCCCCCTTCCCGTCCCATTGAACCCTCCCTCCCCTAGCACGCACACTATATAGTCTCTCTATCCTGTCATTACCCCTTTCCATCTATTTGGTAGCTGTTTTCGCTTCGGCACCTTACATTCATATCGGGTCATCGTTTTCAAGTCATAGTATAATTTTGGGTTTATATCGCGGGACGGAGGGACTCGAACACCCATGACAGGACTACGTTAGTGGAGGCTATCTTATTCCAGAAGACGACCACAAGGCTTAGCGGGCGCAGCTGGTGACAGGAAGTTCTACGTTCATGAGACGTGAACCACGTCTTGTCACTGCTAATAATAGAATGGAGACCCAGCATCGCTAAAATGCATCCGGGATTTCGTATACTATGCCAGCGCATTTTTAAGGGAGCTGCGGGTTGAACCAACCTGACTTGTGGTGTTGCAATGCCCTCTGTAAATTTATAAGCGACACACCAATAATGACTAATGAGTTTACGCACATGCGTATAATCCGTTTCGGCCATCATGTGCATGAATCACCCCTGCAACCTACCGTGCAAGTAGCGCGATGACGTTATAAAGTAAAATGATGTGGCTAGCGGTGACGTTGGATATAAGCACACGCAGGATGTGAATTGGAAGCGACCGTCACAAGTTCAAGCATGCCAAGTACGCCCATCAGCACGAGTGAGGTGCGTGGTATAGTTCTTTACGAGTAAGGGCGTATCTGCGCAGGTCAAACGCTGCCAGCTTCGGACTCACCGTGATGCCAGTGACTAGTGTAACCGTTACACTAGACTGAAAAAACCACATCCACAGAGTCCGAGGCGTTGGTCCCAGGGCTCAGCGCGGGTTGGTGAGACCCTCAGGGATCTCATGAGAAGATGGAACGTGTCACCGATGCGGAAAGTGGGGCTTGCCAGTGAGAGGGTCAGAGTCCGACTCAGAGAGTCGTGTTTTTTAGGGGCGGTGTGCGTAGTGTCGAGCGAATCGAGCATCAGTAGATGTCGCCTGTGTCGCGGTGCTTGAGTAATTCGTACCAAAGTTGCTGCTTCATAGTATCATATGGTAGATGCATTGCAGCTATAAGTCAAGTATTACTGCAAGCGCTCTTCTTAAGGAATGTTTTCGTTTTCGGCACCACAGCATTTCAAGTTCCTTGCGCGTAGCGATAACTAGCCACGTGATGCGGGCTACGGACCGGTCGACATCGTTTGTTTGGTTCGGCGTGGCTTCTAGTCTATCAAGCAACCATCCAAACCGTCCAACGATAAGATGCAAGTGGGAAACCCCTCTGCCCCCCCATACTTTTCTGCCCACCATCATGTTCCTACCCCCCATTATAATACTGGGCCTGACACGGAGCGGCCTGACACTGCAGATGTTACATTGGCTCCCTTTTCTGCGGCATTACCTTCGCGGCCTCTGCAGCGGCCTCAGCAGAAATTTCGATCTGATTGTGAGTTGAGGTATGCTGGGTATCTTAACTGTGCTGATTTTAACTGCAGCCCAGATTCCAGCTGCAGCAGAGGAAGATTTAGGTGATGACTCAGAGATGTGGAAGATGTTTTTGGATGAAGTCAAAGAGGAGGACAGTCGGTACACTGATGCCTGGAAAGACGACGCAAATAGTATTGTTGTCTTCGTAAGTCTTAATTTACTCGTTCGTGTTCATGTCAATGACAAACTCCAAGACAGGTCTTTTCTCCGCAATCGTTGGCGCATTCATCATTGAATTCTACAAGAAACTATCCCCCGATTCTGGTGATCAGACCGTAGTTCTTCTTCAGCAGATTTCACACCAGCTTCCCAATTCCCCAAATAGCACTGGAACCAATTCCAACGCGGCGAATCAACCATCATCTCCCGGAATAACCATGATCTGGGTCAACATACTGTGGTTGATAAGCCTCGTACTGAGCCTTACATGTGCCTTGATTGCGACACTTCTTCAACAGTGGGCACGTAGATATACCGAAACACCCAAGTCTTCAAGCGTGCTGAGGCACCGTGCTCGCGTCCGCTCGCTATTACTCTTCGGCACCAAGTTGTACAAAATCCCTTTTATAGTCGAAATGCTTCCAACCCTCCTTCACCTCTCCGTGTACTTATTTCTCGCTGGCCTTGTGATAGCGTTCCATACGATCCACAAAACGGTGGCCCTCGCTGTCGAAGTTGCTGTTGGAGTTTCTGGACTGGCGTACCTCACAATGAGTATCCTTCCTTGTCTTGACGTGAGGTGCCCGTATCGCACCCCAATATCCAAAATAGTGTGGTACCCATGTCACGCATTTCTCTCCTTTGCAGCACTTTGCCTTCATAGGTGTATACTGGGACTTCGTGGACTTCTGAATCGACCCGTCATGTCACGTGGTCAAGGTTCACTCCAACGTTGGTTACAGTCACGTGGATTCTCTATCACAAATCATTGGAAATTTCTCACGGATGGATTGGAGAAGAGCATCTTTGTTCGTGCCGTAGAAACGCTGAGAGATGGGGACTCCAGAAGGGTCACTTGGCTGTTTAACCAGCTTGCGCTGGGTGATAGACACACGTTTCTAAAATTTGCGGCAAGTATACCAATACGCAGAATTCCCAAACTTATTCCATCTATCGAGGACATTTCCTTCCGGGAATCTCTTCTCATTCTCCTCCGAAATGTAGCAAGTGCTCGCCCGGACCTTGCGGCTTGGCCTGACCCGGATGTACCCAGGCGGTCCCTCTTAGTATGTTTACATGCTATCCGCCACATTGCCAAGGCCAAGGCCCCCACCGCCCCCGATTTGGATTTCATGCGGGACCACTTCGCAGATATTGGTCGCATGCGAGCATTGTGGAATGATGACCGTCATTCTATTCGCATAACCTCTCGCTCCATTTGCGCATTGGTTGCAAGACAAGTTGTCAGGAAAAGACGCATTGAAGACGGAGATCTAAGCTGGCTTCAAGAAGTCACTGGGGAACTATCAAACGCCATATTCGAAGCCGACGTTATAGCAAGGGACCGGATGAACCTCAAATCCTTTGTTTATAGTGTGCTCCCGGCTAATGTGAACCACCTCCGAGTCTCGGCCGAGGATGCTACATCTTTCAACGAAACGCTTGCGATTCTCTTGCGCATAAAACCTTATAGCAGTGACCACATCTACTTCACCTCCCCAGAGTGGCAAAACCAGCTTTCTGAAGGAGTCGGACGAATTCGTCAGCATGACCCCGAAGGCGGTCGCGAAGTATTCAACAGATTACAGATGATATTTCCATCTCTCCCTGGGGTTCCTGTCGATACAGGTCCCCCTTTCCGTGCACCCTCCCCATACCGCCCACCCTCTCCATACCACGCACCCTCTCCATATCGCCCATCCTCTCCATACCGCCCGCCCTCTCCATATCGCCCACCCTCCGAGCCGTACCGCGCACCATACCGTGCCATTCCTCGTCCCCGTGAAGTCTCCCCCTCCCGTGAAGCCTCCCCACACCGTGCAGTTCCC
>QLOU01000628.1:9451-36613 GCA_003313715.1 Russula abietina
GGTGGGCTAGTGTCTGTGAGGACAGGGGATTCAACCTGTGGAGGAATATCTTGATGATTAGGCAGTGCCATGAGAATCGGTAAGAGCCCTCAACATCCTTTTTAAGGGTGGATGTTACGAACGGACTCTTCGTAATGCACACAGCAGCTTATCACAGGGGTGACTACTGTGCGGCTTGGATCTAGAGTATAGAGATTAGATCGACGTACACAGATACCTTAGTGTAACGATCTAAGTAGCTAGCTTAATCCGAAGCTAGATCGTATAGCAGACTCTTATCTAAGAGCGCGAAGGGATAGGAGTAGACTCTAGGGGTCTGAGCGCGTTAAGCAGCAGCAGATGTGTTTATAGTCCTGATTCTACAACGAGAATTGGCAGCGCGTTAAGCAGCTAAGTATATTCTCATACGAGACCAAGTCTGGCTTGTCTCGCTGCAACTGTTGGGTTTATATACACAGGGAACGACTCATTCTAGCGAGAGAATGAGTCTACAATGGTGCGATCTATAGACTAATCGATAGCAAAGACTAGAGCGATGCGCACACAAGAATTGTGTGACGCGTGAGTGCATAATGTGCAGTAATGATGCGATAGTGATGCAAGTATGGCGTATGGGAAAGCTACTTGCCTGAATGAGCAATCATCGCGTGCTAACAAAGAATAGCGATCAATAGTGATGCGATCATTAGGTGATCGATCACTTAGGAAGTCCGGTAGAAGGCGGTCCGGTAATACACATATGGTACGAATCGGGTAATAACTAAGGTACACGAGCGCTAGACGCTTAGACATGAAATGGAGCGTAACAGTGGAGGTGGAGAAAGCATCGCAAGCGAGATCAAATTTGTAAAAGGTATGAAGGTATGAAAACATACGATTGGTGACGTGTACAGTATGTTTAGGGGTCAGAAAATGAATTGAGAGACCACTGTCGAACCTTAGGGGCTATCACGGCAATGAGTTGATGGCCAGGAGTGCGCCCAGACATGTATTTGATGGGGATGAGCGCCGGCAAGGATATGATAGCCCGTTTGAGGCTCTTCCGTGGCTTGATGTTCATCCTGCCAAACAAAGAGTCAATGCCCACGCATGAGATTAACAAGGCTTAGCAAGGGAGGAAGGTTCTTGATCCAGATGCGCCTGGTGCCAGCGACCTAGGAACGTGCGAACATCTGTGATTGCCTTGTATGGTAGCCATGTGCGGATCTTGGCAACCTTCGAGTCGTCTGGGACACGTCGCGTGAGGGAACTGCAATCGATGGAGGGATTTGCTGAGTCACGGATCGACATCCTCCCTGTTTGTCTCTCCTTCCCGCTGCTCTCGCATTCAGCCCCGTGGTGTCAGCCTTGGTGGATGGCTTCTGATCGAAGTACGCATGCCCTAGGTTTGTGATCAAATCGAAGATGGCACGGACGATCCATCCGTCGTGCCAGACTTAAGGATACGATGGGGTGGGCACCGTAAGAGGAAACAGAGGATTTCGTGCTTGGACTGCGGAGAATGATACAGGGTCGTGTTTTAATATCAAAAGCTGGCGATGCTGAGATGCGCCATGAAAGCACTGCAAAGATATCCATCAAAACAAGTTTGTTTACGCACGTTCAAAGGTGTCTTCGCCACCTATCCCGGTCCTCACCTGCCGCTTGCTTGGCCTCGAGTACGACCTCTATTCGGCATCCGGTGGCAGCCAGAGACTTCTTCAGGATTGTAACCTTGTCATCGCGGGGCATGTCTCCGCCAGACAGCTTCAGTTGTTTCTGCAAGCGGGCTTAATCAACGAGGAGATGCAGTCGGTGAGGGATGCAGTCGGTGAGGGACTCACAAATTGTTTCTTGAGAGGACGAAGCTCTTCCTTGGCAGCTGCTTCGTCCATTGATGGACTGTTCAGTGTCACTTTGTCACTTTTAATGCCAGTAAAGTGGTCAAGACAACATACCATTCACCCGAAGATTCCGAGTCTGTGAAGGTCGGTGTTGGCCTACGTTTCCGCTTCCGCGTGCTGGAGTCCTCGACCAACGCAACTGCCTCACTCTCAGCTCGCCGCCTGTTGCTTCCACTGTACGAAGATGGAGCAACGGGTGGCGGCGATATGGAAGCCCTCAACTGTCCCTTTGTCCGGAGAGAGGTCTCATAGAGACGGAGTTTCTCTTCATGGTCTTGTAAAAGGCCCAAAAGGTAGTCGCCGCGCCGCACAAGATGGATTACGTTCGGAATGGGTTTGGTCGATGCATCTTTGCCCCTTTTACCCTCCTCCAGGAAGAATTTGTCAGTTAGGCCAAGTTTTGGATCCTTGGCAATGACTTCCCAGTTTCCAAAGCCATAGAGGAATGCACCAACGAGCAGCATGGAATCCTTAAGTGTCAGACGAATGTTATCCACCGGGATAGACCACGTGTACAACTCCTCCGTGCTGAGCGGACTGAGAATGTTGTAGAGAATGTGTAAGTCTCGCGTTCGGGAGAGGACGGTCTCTGCATTTATGTTTCCAACGTTTCTGTACATCACCAATACCGCTTTGCTCTTTTGAGCTGTGGTCAAGGTCTCCCCAGCGGCCACACGGGTTTGCTTCTGCGTATTGTTGTCTTCAACAGCGCTGGCACAGAGCTCAACAATATCATCAGCGACATCAATGATCATCCCTTTGTTTTTATCCTAAAGTTTGGCGTCTGTGACCTGTGAGAGGCAATTAGCGGTACGCATGGTTATAACTTGGTAGAACATACAATGATATCATAACGCTGACGAATGTCGCCCCATTTCTGCATCATTTCTGCATGGTATGTATGAGAACACGGACATCACGTTCTTTAAGCTCCATCGCTTTCTGACTTGCGCTCTTCCGGGTTGTAGCGGGCCCTTTCGGCTTCTTGCTGGTAGATGCCGACAATGGCTGGTCCACATCCATGCCTTCGTAAGACACCGGTGCGTGTGATCGTTTCCTGTCCTTAGTGTCCAATGCAGCGAGCTCCTCTACCTTCCGTTGATCTTCTTCAAGTTCGACCCTCTGGCGTTCTTCAACAGGGATAATCTCCTCCCAACTCATCTCAGTCTTGACATCACTGACGAATGCGACGGCCCCCGGCCTGCCGGTAGGGATCACCACGGGCCACCCCGGGGTTTTTCGAAGCAACCCGTACCCACCCGCCGGCGCTACCCGTGCCCTGCGCCAAGGGTAAGGGTTTCCCACCCATCAGAGGGAGGGTTTTCTCATGGGATTCCACAAGTCAGGAGGGTTCCCGCACGATAAAGTGTGGCGGGTTGTACACTATATCACACTATGTAGCATGTACTATTATCACTATATACAGTATATTCATTATTTAATGTGCTACTGCAACTGACTTGACTGAGAACAAAGAGCCTATGACAAACGCGATGAAACAACGACACGAAAAAAGAAATGAAAAGACAATTGGACACCATTCTCGACCTCGTACTTCTTCGGCGGATCGGGTCGAGTAGACAGCATCTCCCAATGATGCTCGTTAATGACCCATCTTGTTCCTGAGGGATTTGATAGTGAGATCGTCGAGATAAAAGGCCTCGTTTATTGTCATAGTCTGGTCGTGCGTGGTTTCCAAGTCGATCGGTCGTCCGGTCCGGCGGCTGCCTAATGTGGCACATGATAGGTATGTCACTATGTGCGAGGTGCAAGTACTAATATGTGTATTCACTCAAATTGGCTGAATAGAATGCTTTTTTCTTGATACATTAATCACACGACAGTTTAACTACATTACAGCCTATATAGCATACAAGTCACTGTTTAGTGCGCGTGTCGTGTCTTCCTGTGTATCGCCCTGCTCAGAGAATTCTCCCTCGTCCCCGTTCACATCATCACTCGCAATGAGCATTGACGTGGTGTTGTCTACTTGTGTGTGTGCGCTGTGCGATGTATGCTTGGGACGGGTGTGATGAAAGCAATGGGTGGAGACAGGAAGACGAGCCACTGTAGACTCGTATGCGACCACAAGTGACGCGGCGTCGTCTACTTGTGCGTGCGTGCCGTGCGATGTATGCTTGGGACGGGTGTGCTGAAAGCAACGGGTGGAGGCAGGAAGAGCGAGTCACTGGAGATGAGAAGGTGGTATGTACGAGTGAACCTTGAGGAGACGTACCGATTGCTGCAGGAAACAGAACTAAGCTTCGATTTCGAGGGCATTGGACATGCTCTTGTTGGCATCGATGTCCCGCTGTGAAGGGTTCACGACCCGTATGAAGCCCAATATACTCGTCTCGTAAGCACGTTAGGGTTGGTGTCTGAGCAAAAGTGAGGGAACACGAGAAAACAAAACAAACAAAACACGTACGATCCAAGCCCACAAATGAGCAAAATGCGCTGCGGGTCAGGCAAGTCAAGGGCGTGTCAAATGTGCTTGATACCGTCGGAGGACGGATGTGGGGTATGGCGCAAATACCAGCGACAGAGGTTGAATGGCCACAGAGGAACGTGTGTGGGCTTGGCCACTGGCCTGTTGGCTGTATGCATGTGTGGTTATAAGGTGGCGAAGTGAGGGATGAGGGGATGGGACCACGTACACGCGTTGTCTTGATGATCAAACAGAGATCAGGTAGCTTGAGAGCATCGAGAACATTGAATGTGAGGGAAGAGGAAAAAGAAAAGGGAACGAAAAACGTACGGTCCAAGTCCGATGTGGGGCAGAGCGTGGTGCTCATTGTTTGGGACACGAGATAGAACACGGCGGTGACGTTCGTGAACGATTTCCCCATGTGAAAGAGTACCCTGTGGATTGTCGGGCTCGTCAAATCGGTTCCCAAGTTGAAGAGTTCTTGAGATTTTCAGAGGGGCGACCTAGAGAGGGAGGGTATTAGTGCTGCGACGGTCAGAAAACACACACCGCAGCTGAACATGGTCCATGGATGCCATTGGATGGGGGTCGTGTTGAGGGAGAAAAGAGAGATGAAAGAAGAGGAAGAAGAGGGAGGGCGTCCTAGGATGACTTGAGGAGAGATGGATGAAAAGGGGCCGTGTGGCCTCTGGGACGGCAACTTGAGATCTTGGACTTAAAGATTGGAGCCCGAATGCCTCGGTGCATCATGGGATGCACCGAGAAAGTCGCACTGCGGCACAGGAGAACGAAACGGAGGCGGAGAGGACGCGAGGACAGCCATAGAGCTGTAAACGAAGGCAGCGGAAGGCTGCAGCGACTTGCAGCGCCGTGACTTGGCAGCAGATCAGGTGGAATCGGTGGAGATCGGTGGAGATCGGGGTCAACCTGTGCATGCCCGCTGGCAAATAAACAAACCCGTAGCGGGCTGGACCAACCCTCGCTGCGGGTGTGGGTTGGTCGTGGGTTGGATTTTGCAACCCACGCCCGTACCCGGATCAACCCGGCCCACCAACCCACACGGGTCGCTCGACCCGTGATTATCCCTAGAACGGGGTCCGAAAGTCCAAAAAACTTCTTTGAGCTGCGCTCTTTGATTACCATGTTACTAGTGTTAAGCTAAGACAGAAACATGTGAGAATCCAGAAACAATACAACTCCACGTGCCTTAGCCAAAAATTCGCTCATTGACACCAGCTCAAGTCGACTACTGGTTGCGGCTGAGTCGTGAGCCATGACTTTGTTAGCTGGCTTTTTTCTGGGAAAAGCCGGTCCAGCTGGTCGGAACAAACGGCCAGTTTTGGCTAATTAGCCGACTTTTAGCCGAGCCGCGGCAACACTAGCCGCAGCGGACGACCACCAACACACAAGCGAAGCATCCGACGACCGTATATGTTACTTGCTCCGAAAACGGGGTTTTTTTTCCTCTTAAGTTACATAACTTTCGGACACATGACAGTCGTCCGTCCTTTCTATGGACCTCGGATCTGTTCGACCCACCCCGAGGAGTACAAGCCGCGGCCATACCCTGCGCCGCTGAGAAGGCTGGAACTGCACAGCACGGGCATGTCGATGCAGGTGTTCGTGACCAATTCGCATGTCATGGTTCGTCCTACTGTCCGTGTGAAGATAAAGTGTCGGCTTAGGGAGATCGTCAGACTTATCGTTACATGTGGAGCAGCGGTCGACGGAGGAATCGCGTAAGGGTCCGAAAGTCATCTTTCGTGCAGAGGACGTTGGCACAGACAACTAGATTTTCGGTGTCATTTACTCATGATGGGGCTTATCACCCAGATTGGACGCATGTTGCTTTCTCCACATCAGAATTGTTCCGCATGTCGCTCGGAATTGGTTCAATCGATGCGTCAAGCACTCCTGTCTCCTTATATGTGCATTCCTGAACTGACAGGGTTTTTAGACTCTGTGTGCAAGGGAATGTGGGCACGCGGTCCAGATGATCTCGATTGCGGGGGCAGCCCCTGCTCATCTCTCTCCCGCTCCATCCCGACTGAAACTGGCCCATCCACAACACCATTTTAAAACGACTCCCCCACATCATCATCCTCCAAAACCGTCAACGATGCAGGTGACACTCTTGCTAGGCAACTCACGGCCTTACTGGTGCTGGTTGAGGGTGGTGCAAGTCTCAATGCGCCAACTGTCCTCCACCGGACACCACTACACGACACAACGTGGTTTGGAAGATCGAGCTGCAAGCACCTCGACGTCTTGATGTCTCGCTGTAGCGCTGGGCTCAATTGATGGCACACGATGTGTCGGGGAGTGTGTCAGTAAGTGAACTCTTAGCATGCTTAGGTCCTTTTTTTGCTGACTTCTACCAAGGATCTCAAACGGTGCAAGCAGCGACTACAGTCCCACTACACGGATGCGACGCGACGTGTGCTGCAGACACTTCTTCGTCCACTGGTCACCTTTACAGTTTACGCACACATTTTAGTACAATATGTAGTTTATGCTGTGTTGTATAATTCGTAGATTAGAAATAAAAGAATTTACAAAAAAAAAAAGAATTGACTCAAGTCGACCTGAGGTTGCGGCTGAGTCGAAAGTCATGGCTCCTGATTGGCGCTTGCGGCCAGTCGAGCCGAATATGGAATAAGTCATGACTTTTAAAGTCAGCTCGCGACCAGCCGAGTCACGGCAACACTAAGCTGTGTTGATGGAACACGACATTAGCATGCCCTTCCCCTTTGTGCCCCCGGATCTCGAAACTCCTGGAAGAAGAGGCGCTATATCTCCAGCTTCGAACCTCATCACACCGACCTCAGTCACATCCGAAAGTGTACCTGTTAGAGAAGTAATCAACAACTTCGTTCTCGACAGAGCTGCAGAAGCTCTTCTTTTATTAGCCCAATATAAAGTGGTCATGGAAGACGAAGGCCGCGAAGAAGGCCTGACACCAGTCTCCCATTCAGTTGTGGGAACCGAAACCATACACTCTCAAAGTAGTTACAACCGTCCAACTAGAAACAGCATACAAAACCAACCACCTCTGGAACCTCGATTCCGTGACCCACGTGTCACAGAAAACGCAGGGATCGCCCACACCTTACTCAACAGCACAATTTTGAAAGATATCTTCCGTCGGGATTTTCCTCATTTTCTTATGGACAACCATCGTAGCGGACCGCCTCCGCCCCCGTGGTTCAGGCCCATACCATCTCCCTACCACCTGATTTTACATGCCACCGGCAGAGACGGAACCCGAGTAGAACTCCTCTACATTCGTTATACATTACTTGACGAAGAACCTATGATCTTAGGAACTACGGGAGAACCTGGTAATGATGAAGTTTTCGGGGAAATTCTCAAAGCCCTCCCTACGGAGAAACCCCCTCGCACTGAATCCGTTGATGATCAACAGCTGGAAGAACTCTACCTCGACTTCCCTTTTAATTGGGCAATCAATGCAGCCCTCTTCCGACTTGGAGATGTCGGAGTTTGGGCTGATGTTTACAGATACCGGATGTCTTATCTCAAACTGAAGGCACTGAAACATGAGAACGACCGCTTGAACCGCCTTGTCGCCAGAATCCAAGAAGAACAGGAAGGACATGTTTGAGAATTACAGGAATTTACAAGGGAAACGGCCGAAGTTCAGGATCGATTGAGAAGGGCCCATGTTATGTCTTGCATTTCCCCTGTTACGCCTGTCGACCTTCTTTGTTCACTGTACACTTCGTCTAGATCGCTTCCCACCATGTGTACGACCGGCCCGCTTATCCACGCTTACTGGACTATCTAGATCGTTAGCAGTTGTTTTAGCCTAACGCGTCTTTAGTGCTTACCTTCCTGTTCCAGCTACCTTTCCCACGATCACGCAGCTCCTCCTCACTGACTATTAGTGAGTCGTCACGCATGAGTCGTTACTATACTTCCCCAGTCATAATTAGTCGTGTTGACTCCTTACTATACTGCGCTCTTGATGACTCATTGCCCTCGTCATCATGACTCTTGTTGACTCGTAGCACCAGCTTGTATATATAGTGCTCTGAACGGTGGCCAGTCTCTCCAGACTTGGTCTCCTTGTAATCACCTTACTTCAGGACCATAAACCCTTCGGAGCGTTCACTCTCCAGTCCCTTCTGAGCTCACTAAGTCTCCACTCCACTCTCCACTCCGCAATCCCTTATTCCCTTGCGCTCTAAACGCTCCACGCTTAGAGTCTGCTATCGGACCGGGTCTCCACTTAGATCCGCTTTGCCTTATCTTATCTTATCTAAGGCGACTCTTTATCTAAAGAGTAGACTCTAACACTATACGGATAGTCCGTCCGTAACATTAGACCAAGTCTATATTACCACGAAGGAGAAACTCCCCTACAGCGAGTAACCAGTTTTGCGACACAGAAGATTCCCTCCACTATAGAGAGAAGACTCTTAGAGAAGAGTATAATCCACGACAAGGTTCCCTCCACTTCAGAGAGAAGACTCTTAGCGAAGAGTATAATCAAGTTCTCACATTTACGCGCGAAGGATCTAAAGTAACAGATCAACGTCCAAGGCCCTCAAATCTTTGAAGGCCTTACCCAGAAGTTAACACGGCTCGATTAGCACGACCGTTTAACTTAGACGAACCAGACAAACCTATCCCAGTTCAAGTTCGAACTTCAGACAACCTCCCAGCACACGTCAAAGACCAAGTAGTTTGGTCACCAGTTGGCACACATCGCACCGGATATTATCTTTGGAGTAATCAATTCCACGCATTCGAACCAGTCGAATTCATCGGAGATAGTTGGTTCTTTCTTTACGAACGTGACCGACAGACCTACGTCTCTTTCGAAGATCAAATCCCACCGAACCAACAAGGCACAGGCAGTTGGCTCCCAGACGACCCCGCACACCCAGACTACATCCCAGTCGCTACCACTTCTGCGACTACCTTAGACGCACTGACCGCCTCTACCTCCGCTCTAGTTACCGTAACTAGATCTCCATGCACCGTATACGGTCCACCAACCCTCGAAGTTCAAACAGATATCCCATTTGGAGACGACCCAGCAGTATCTCCATTTCTTACCGCGCAGACCAGAGTATCACCATCAGTGATCAGAAGCGATTCCGAGAGTGAATCCAGCAGTGAAGAAGAATCTTCACCAGAAGACCAAGCTCAAACAGTTGCACCTACCAGAGCACCAGGCACACCAGCCTTATTTGGCCAACATCCATATCCGCCAGCAGAAGAACTACTAGCTGCCCAGTTCCAACACGCATTAATCATCGCAGGAGAGCCCGAGAACCCTCTCACACCGGACGAACAGTTACATTTAACAGAGCAAGCAGTTGAATTCGGAGTTGTACCTCAAGCGATTCAACCACTACCAGCTATTATACAGCAAGCTCCACCGATCCAGGTACCCGTCGCAGTACAGATCGCCCCAGTCGCACCAGTCATGGCCCAGCAACAGCCACAGCAGCAGCAGCAAGTGCAAGTCGCAGCACCAGCAGCGCCGGCAGCAGCAGTAGCGCCCGCGCAACAACAGGATCCCAAGTTAAAGAGAACAGAACCCAACATCTTCGATAGTGATTGAGAGAAGTCGGATGAGTTCTTGCACCAATTCAATATGTATTGGGCATTGAACGAAGAAAACACAATGTTCTCCACCCCATACTTCCATGTAGTCTACGCACTCTCCAGACTTAAAGGAGATTTAGTCGAAGATTGGAGAAACGACCAACTTGCAGCAATACGGACTCAAGTTACCCAGAACCCTGCGCTTCGTACTAATGAAGTCGTTTGGAATGATTTCAATGCCACCTTTACGGCCGCCTTTACCAATACTACGAAGCAGCAGAACGCCTACAATAAGCTCATGAACTTCTATCAGCGCCAGTTGCCGCTCGATTCCTACATCGCGACATTCCGACATCTTATCAAAGAAGCCGGATATACGCCTAACGAATTGTCTGTAATAGACATTTTCACCAAGCACATGAATCCCAAAATTCTCAAACTCGTCCTATATCGAGAGCCTGCGCCCGAGACCTTGGCGCAATGGGAAGAAGCTGCTCGAGCAGAGCTCAAGAAGTATGAGAAGCGAAACACTATGCTGACTTCGATTCGAAGCCGCACGCAATGGTGACCACCACCCCCTAACCGAAATGGGAGGCGTTCCAATCCCTATGACCATGATCCACGACCCTACGACCCAATGGATGTAGATGTCCCTGTCTATAATTGAATCAATTGAAGCCAGTGCATTAGCAAAGCCTATACAGAAGCCGACAAAAAGCGCTTCAAGAATGAAGGCCGCTGTTTCAATTGCGATAAACAAGGCCACATGGCAAATGTTTGCCCTGCCAAGAAGAAGTCTCAGTCCAACTTCAGGACTAATTGACCTCCGGCACGACGCAAGCCCACCTCCGGGCAGTTCAAGAGGCCTTTTCGCCCGAAGCCACCTCCGCTAGGCTTCCACCCGTCCACTCGAACAGCAACAATCGAAGAAATTGATGATGAAGAAGGAGAAATTGAGGAGGAGGATCCGTATCAAGAAGACGACGATGTGCCCTCACTCGCGGCCCGAACTGCCCAACTCACCGACCAGAAGAAGGAAGATTGGCTTAAAGAAATGAGGGAACGATTCAATGTGAATTTTTAGAGGGACCTCATCAAGCGGCGATGTTGAGAGTCCTGTTCCCAGAAGCCGTTATTATGCCAGATTCCAGTTCAGTTCGCGCCTCAGTCACCATGATCTCCAATAGCCGATTGCCCCAGACCACTGTCCAAGCCTTAGTGGACAGCGGTGCTACCGACAACTTCATCTCTCCCAAAGTGGTCCAGCTCTTCAATATGCCAATGCATCAACTTGCCAACCCACGAGTTGTGCGAAATGTCGATGGAACTACCAACTCTATTGGAAGGGTATCCAAGATAACCTTCCTCAACCTACAGCATAACGGAAAGACCAAGGTCCATCCGTTCTTCATTGCAAGCCTCGGAGCTGACCATATGCTCCTTGGAATGCCCTTCCTAAGCTCTCATAATCCATCCATCGACTGGGCAAAGGCATCCTTCTCTGGAAAGGACCGAGAAGTAATTGCTACCACTATGAACGCCCATCTTGCCATCGACGACAAGTATGGAGCCTACTTCGAACCAATGCTTGCCGAGCTAGACGCGCTCCAGCAAGAAATACAAGTACGGAAGACCACTACTTCCACCTCCCTTGCCGTCAAAGCTGGCAAGAAGAAGAAAGAAACCCCTTGGCATGTCTTGGTCCCACGTGAATACCATACCTATCAAAAGGTATTCAGTGACAGAGAAGCTCAAAGACTTCCTCTATGAAAACCCTGGGACCATGCCATCAACTTATTGCCCGATGCGCCTTCCACCCTCGACTGCAAGACCTACCAAGTCCCTATAAACTTACAACCCGAACTGGACAAGTTTATAGAAGAACATCTTGCTAAAAGATATATTCGTCGATCCAACTCTCCCTACGCTTCCCCGTTCTTCTTTGTTCATAAGAAGGATGGAAAATACCGACCCATCCAAGATTATCGAGCCCTTAATGCCGTTACAGTCCGAAACACTTATCCCCTCCCACTTATCAAGGAACTGATTGACCGACTTCTCGACAAGAAGTGGTTCACTAAGTTTGACATTCGATGGGGATACAACAACATTCGCATTAAGGAAGGAGATGAATGGAAGGCCGCCTTCAAAACTAACAAAGGACTCTTTGAGCCCACTGTCATGTTTTTCGGCCTGACCAACTCTCCTGCCTCGTTTCAGACAATGATGGACGAATTATTCAAGGAAGAAGTTGCTACAGGCAATGTAGTAATTTATATGGACAACATTCTCATTGCCACCAAGGGCAGCCTCAAACGCCACCAACGAATGGTCAAACATGTCCTACAGAAACTACGCGACAACGATTTATTCCTTAAACCCGAGAAATGCCATTTCCATAAGGAAGAAGTCGAGTATCTAGGCATGATCGTTGGCAAAGGACAAGTTAAGATGGACCCTGTCAAGGTTGAAGGGATCGCCAAATGGCCAGTCCCTACCACTGTCAGCGAGCTCCGCTCCTTCCTCGGCTTTGGAAATTACTACAAGGATTTCATCGACCACTATTCCCTCATCGCGTGCCCGCTTCATGAACTAACTAAGAAGAAAGTTCAGTGGCATTGGGATAAACCCCAACAAGTAGCATTCAAGACGCTCAAGGATATATTCACATCGTACCCAGTCCTTCGGAATCCAGACCCTGCCAAACGCTACATTTTAGACTGTGACGCGTCGGCTTTTGCCGTTGGCGCCACACTCAGCCAAGATTTCGCAGATGGATGCCACCCAGTTGCCTTTTTCAGCAAAAGTCTACTTCCGGCAGAGCGCAATTACGACATTTATGATCGGGAATTGCTCGCGATCATTAGCGCATTAAAGCAATTCCGGTACCTTCTGCTAAACACGTCGGAGAAATTCCTTATTAGGAGCGACCATAACAATTTGCAATACTTCCGCGCGCCCCAAAAGATCACAACCCGACAAGCAAGATGGCAAATCACGCTGCAGGACTACAATTTCGAGCTCATCCATTTCCCTGGAAAGAGTAACACGATTGCAGACCTTCTAAGTCGAAGAACAGACTTTAAAAGGGGGGTAAATATCAACGAAAATGTTACTCTTCTCCCGCCAGCTCTTTTCGTCAAGAAAGTGTACCTGGATGATGACGATGAAACACGTCGCAAAATCCTGTACACCGTTCATGATGCCCCTGTGGCAGGCCATCCAGGCATTTCCAACACTTGGCACCTCATCAATCGTCGATATGAAGGACCAAGATTGTGCCAATTTGTCGAAAACTACGTTAAGGGTTGCGCCAAATGTCAAGAAAACAAGGTCATCACACATCTGAAACGCGCCCCATTATACCACTTCGACACCAATATAGAGCAAGGACCATTTCAATATGTGTCTATGGATCTAATCACGGATCTACCACCCTCGAACCACTATGACTCCATTCTTACCATCGTTGATCAAGGATGTTCCAAGGCCGTAAAGTTCCTGCCTTGTAAGAAAACCATTGATGGAGAAGGCATAGCCCGCCTCTATTTCAAACACCTCTTTCCTTGGTTCGGTATTCCAAAACGGATTATATCAGATCGAGATCCCCGATTCATTAGCAACTTCTCTACAACAGTATGCAAGGCCACTGGCATACAACAGAACATCAGTACCGCATTCCACCCGCGCACAGATGGACAAACTGAGCGCATGAACCAATGGATCGAAGGGTATCTTCAAGAATTTGTCAATGCTAGACAAGACAATTGGTTGATATTCCTCCCCATAGCAGAATTCGCCCACAACTCATGGAAACATGAGCACACCACCTACACTCCACACGAGTTAATCATGGGAACAAATCCTACCGCATCAATCACCATCCCTGAAGATTCAGTACCTGCAGCGCATGACCGACTTGTCGAATTAAGAGACATTTGATCAAAGGCGCAAGCCGCTCTTCAGAGGCGCATCAAACCATTCAATCCACCCCGCACCTTTGTTCCAGGTAACAAAGTATGGTTAGATGCACACTACCTCCGCGTAAATGCACCCTCAAGAAAGCTAGCCCCGCGCCGATATGGCCCCTTTGAGGTCCTGAAACAAGTTTCGCCAGTAACATACCACCTTCAGTTACCATCAAGTTGGAAAATCCACAATGTTTTCCATGTGGATCGCCTAATTCCTTTCCTTGAAACCGAAGCCTATGGCAAAACCCTCCCTCAGCCACCTCCTGAATTGATTGATGGCGAAGAAGAATACAAAGTCGAGTCAATAGTGACTCATCGGAACAAAGGGAGAAGTCGAAAGAAGCAATACCTAGTCAAATGGGTTGGGTACCTCACTTCAGAGAACAGTTGGGTGGACGAACAAGACCTGCACGCCCCAGAACTCCTTGCAGAGTATCGTCTTGCCAAAAGGCTATAAAAGACGACCCAATTGTCCTTGGAAGTCCCCATCTTCGGATGTCCCGTCAGGACTTGTCAAAGCCTGAAGAACCCCAGCAATATCCAGTTCCCCCTTACTTTCCACTTGCACCAGAGCCTGTTCCCATTGCTCCCATTACCATTAATCCCCTCCGCTTTTACGGTAGTTTCTACAATTTCCTTGTGTTGCTAAGCCACACAATTGTCTTTACCGTTCATTTCCTTACTCTACTTCACTTGGCTCATTACGTCCTCAACCTCCATTAACTCCTGGCGAGTATTAAGCCTTGGGGACGACATTTTATTCTATTCCTCATCCTCTTGCCCCTGCCTGCAGATGTTCGCCATTGAGATCTCGCAGCCGCGCCATGCAGACAACGCCTCCACAACAGCTACTCGCTCTCCCTCACCTGCGTATGAGCTCGAGTACCCTGGTGGATTCGACTCCGAATCCAACTCTCCTAGCCCCTCCCCAAGTATCACGGGAGTCAAGCTCGTCAACCCAGGTCGGATATCCCCATGTACTCTCGCCGAGCTACGAGCGGATACAGAGGAGGATGCCCCTTTCATTCGCTCTCCCTCCTTTTCCCCAACCTTTCCGGCAGCGGTTAAGATCTATGACGAGGTCTTCAGCACAAACACTGAGGACACTAGGTGGGCGAGCCTTCAGACGCTTGCAAATGTTGCTGCAGCCGCCAAGGAGGCAGCTCAGGAGGGTAGCGAACGCACTGAGGCCGAGGAGGTCCACACCATCCTAAAGGACGTCGCCAACAAGCTCGACAAGGCAAGCGACAAATTGGACAAAGAGTGCGGCCCTCTTCTCCTCAAACACCTCGACAAGAAAGCTGCCACCCTCGACTCCCTCACTCTCGCCCCCGCCATGGCCAAGATGGGCCCTGAAGATATCTGCGCCCTCAACGCTCTCAAGAGAGCAGCAGCCGTTGATGCTGCCGCCCTCGTCCAGCCCTTCCACACCCCGGACTTTGTGCGTAATCTGCTAAAGAAGCTGGACTTTGCCCACTTCCCTGATCGCACTGCTCCACAGAAGTCCAAGGACCCTGAAAGTTCAGGATCCTCTCATGGCAGCTGGGATGCCTCTGACAACTCTACTCCCATGGACCTCTGGCCTACACCACCCACTACCCCTGTCTATGGCGACGACATGCATCTCCCGGCTCTCGACTACTGTGGTGAATCCCCGGACAACGACTGGCTGTGGAACATCCCCACAGACAGCAACTATTTCCGCTTCCTCGTCCTGGACCCCGCCATTGAGAAGAGGTGCGTTGTCGCCCCCTTTATCAAGTTCTCCATGACTCCGGCGCACCCCAGAGTCTACGCCACCTTTGGCAAGGGTTACCCCGTCCACGAGCGTAGCCTGGAGGCAACCCCTGTGGACTATCTCTGCCCGCCGCTCTCTCCATCCCAAATTGCCCTCTTCAATCCTGGCTCCCTTGGATGTAAGGCCGTCGACCGGGTCATCACTGACTACTTCCCCGTCAATCTCATCGCTAGCGTACGCCAATACCAGTACTACAAGAGTACTCAGTACGCCATCCAAGCAACTGCTAACCACCTCCGCCGTAAGGAGATGGACTATCTCGATCGGGCTTTACAGGTTCTAGAGAAGCTCGAGTACGCCAATGTCCTGGGATGTCTTCTGGCGCACATGGACATCCTCCTTCTAGACATGGATGATGACGCTGACGCCCAGAAGATCTTCGCTGATGCCATCAAAGGCTTCGACAGAGAAATTCCTCTGTCCGCTCAAGATCCCACTCCCGATCCCAACTCCCCCACAGTTCCACTTTATTGGAGGGACTTCCAGTCGCGCAAACGTCAAAAAGCGCGAGAAGATGCCCCGCTGCTACAAGTGTCAGCAGACCGGTCACCTTCGCAGGGAATGCCCCAAGCGTCGGGGAGTTCGTTGTAAGTGCCTCTTTGACTTCGAGGATCTAGCCAACGCCTTTATCTAGGGACGACAGCTATGAGCCTCATTTCAACTACTAGAGGCCCTTCCCGTTCCCCCTCCATGATTGTCATCATGCAGGACATTATCTTCTGCGTCTCCCTTGCTCAGACCCGCCTTGTACTATGCCTTCCTTTCGAGTACGACGAATCCCGTCCTACTTACGATCTCCCCCTTTCATGCTTCCTGTCGGAAGCTTACTATGTATTTGACGATCGGCCCCACTATCTAATAGCGGTCTTCCCTCACCTTACGGTCGGGATGGCCTTCCTTCCCCACGTCTTACTTACACGCCGCACGTTACAAGTTCCCCTTCGTATAAGGTCATTCATTGACAAGCGCAGATCTCTGATCTGGCATCTTTGACCCTGAAAAGGGGATGATGTTACGCCTGTCGACCTTCTTCATTTACTGTACGCTTCGTCTAGATCGCTTCCCACCATGTGTACGACCGGCCCACTTATCCGCGCTTACCGGACTATCTAGATCGTTAGCAGTTGTTTTAGCCTAACGCATCTTTAGTGCTTACCTTCCTGTTCCGGCTACCTTTCCCACGATCACACAGCTCCTCCTCACTGACTATTAGTGAGTTGTCACGCATGAGTCGTTACTATACTTCCCCAGTCATAATTAGTCGTGTTGACTCCATCAGGGAATACCTCTCGAGAAAATTTGCCAAAATTTTTCAGGGTGCCAAAAAAATATGTCAAAGGGCCAAAAAATTTTACAAATGGTGAAAAATATTTTCTAAATTTTTAAAAAGGCATTTGAATTTTCCAAATGCAATTATTATTACCTAATTTTGAGAATTGTTGTAAATATGTTCAAATTTAACAAACACAGGAAATATTGGTTCAAATTTTATAAATGCAAGTGAAAAATAGCAAACATTTCCAGAATTTAACAAGTATTTTCATAATTTTATTGTATGGTGTGTGATATATACATTTTAGTACCATACCATCAAGTTCATCTATGTCATCGTCATCATCATTGTCTTCTTTGTCATCATAATTATCCTCATCTTCAGAAAGCATGTCATTCAAGCACTCTACTGGTAAAGTAATCGATAGCACGCAGTATGACCTACAAACAAGCATAGAGGATGAGAAAGGCAGGAGAAGTAATGAAGGCTCATTTAGAACGCACTTCTCCTTGATGTCCTCACCGATTTGATAGTTGATTTCCAATTTCTCCTCAAGTTCATCAAGTTCAGCCTCATTGATTTCCTTTGCCTCGATCGCCTCCTCGCTCGGGGCAATAGGAGGTGAGAAAAAGTTGAAAAAGTCGGATGTGCTTTCCGCACGAGTCGCGTGCAATTTGTATCTGATAAAGTCATCAGGAAACGTGAATAAAAAGTACCAAAAAAACAGCACTCACTTTTGTTTCGTTGCTTCTTGATCTCAAACTCCTTTGTTAAGTTCTTCTCATCCTTTCACTTTATCTCCGTCCCAATTGCGCAGTCGGAGAAAACTCAAAGATAAGCTTGAACCCGGGTTTGAGTTCACTAGAGGGAAGATACTCGATACGGAGGTCGGTGATGTGCTTGAGTGCGCCGGCATCGCGATCGGTGATCAGCTCTGATAGGTCGACGTGATACCTCAATACGGTGAGCCAGAATTCAGGCATGGCAGCAGAGACAGTCTCTGAGGTACAGCCAGCGGATTCTTGTCCGCACCGTCCTTGGCAGATTGAGCAGCACCAGCTTTGAGCTCTTTGGCAGTGGGTTGATCAGTAGCATTGATGAGAGCACACCGTTGCATATAGAGAGGTTTGGTGAGTTCGAGATACTACGGATGTGAATTACATGCGTGTCAGTGGCGAATATTACAACGGATCGGCAAAGACAGGGAGAGTGGGAATGCGCCGGTGTGGGATGCATAGCAGTCAAAGTCGTCGGCGGATCCATGTATGTATGTCTGGTATGGGAGGCAAGCCACGATCTCAGGATAACATGCATATGACGACTTACTGACAGAGACTATCCAAGTGCTTTGCACGCAGTCCGTAAACGTGCTCATCGAATAGATGGTGTTGGTGACCCAGGGGAAGTGGTGAATGTCGAAAACGCAGATCTCCAGCTGTGTAAGTGAGGACTCCCACGATGCCTTGGGTGCAATTGGTTAGATCATTGCCCGAGAAAAAAGCCCCTGTACCTGTGGTTCACGTATGGCATCTATCAGAAGGGTCCTGCAAAGTGAGACGATGATTCTTGAGCGCCAGCACACAACCCCAGAACTTGGAGTAGGTAGCTGCAGCACACCTGAATTGCAGTTCCCCTTCTTCTCTGTTCAAACTGATCCTGGATTTCTCAATGGTCGCCTGCACCTGCTCGCGCTCTAGTTTGATCTTCTCTTCGCGCTCTTTAACCGCTTGAGCCTTTCGACCTTTGCGCTCTTTAACCGCTTGAGCCTTTCAATCTTTGCGCTTCTGGGTCTCATTGCCCAGTTCAGTTGAGGGAACTTCGGTGTCTTGTTTCTCACTTTGATCTGGTGCTGCTTTGTTGGACTGGGCATTCAGGAACATATTGAATAACTCTTCATGCAGGGACGATGATCCAACAGCATCATAACGGGGATCGACGGATAAGGGTTTCTTGAAATGAGAAGTATCATATCAGCAAGCGAATAGCGGATCAATGGGGTTAACCCGCCTCTTTCCATATGGCACCTTCTTGTGCAATGCTGCTCTCTCTGAGGAGTGCAAAAAAGTCTGCCTCCACCTTCTGCGCGAGTGCACATTTTCCTGGAAAATCTTGTTTATGAGGAACTGTATACATATAGCAGAAACACGTACTCTCTCCAAGCTCTTTGAGAAATTCTCGGAACCGTTTCTCCCTTTCTCGATCATCTCTTCCCCAACCAAAAAATCTTCTGTCTTTCTTCCACTGTCTCCGAAAATTGGTCCACGCGACGCCCGAAGTTCGCGTGCACATTCTCAACAGTACTCGTCGAAGGCTTCGCAACGCGCAGAAACAGAAGGAAGGAGCACATAGCGTGGGTCAGAGATGAAGAGCGGAAGCGACGTATCCCAAGGATGTAAAGGATTTATGTCTTTCTCCCGGAGTAAAGTCTGTACATGCAATTTGTGAGAGCTTGAAAGGGACGAGGGAAATGTTGCATTTTATAAACACACCTTGAAGAGCACCTTACCCTCCTCGATGGAAAGGTCAGATCGTGTCGCGTACAGCACAATTGACGCAGGATTGGGATCGTTGATGTCCAATTCCGGATTCTTGTTGTTCCGTGACAGCGTGAGAAACATAGACTCGCTCACCACGCGATTACGTCCTGGCAAAGGCTCGATCATGGGCGCATTGCCCAGGGCCTCAAAGTTAGCTTTGGGCATAGGATGGAAGACCGCCTGGCCGAAGCTGAAGGAATGGCTACGGTCATGCGAGGGTGCTTTCGAAGTCTCGGAATGAAACACCGTTTGGTCGACTTCCTTCGGCGGTGAAGAAACTGTTGGAGAGGTCCGAGGAGAGACATGCTGGGTTTCGTCATCCATTGACTGGTCGGTCTCGGAAACCTCGACCGCATCGTCTTGCAGAGATGCAGCGGCATCGGCGGTAATTGCGGGCAAGTCTCGTTGTGACATATTGAAGATATTTGTGACTTCAGGTGGGGGCATTGGCATCACCAAGCCCAGGGACTGTGCGACAACACTTGGTGATGACGGTGGAGATGACATATCTTGCGTAGGTATGAACTAGCCTTGGACAGGTGTGCGAGCGCGGTGACGGGCGCGGGAGCCAGAAAGTGAGAGCTCTACATCGGGGTTTGTCTCCTTGTGATGTAGGCTCTCCGAAACTTGTCCACTTCAAGTTTAATGAGCATGTGGACGAGGGTGGGGCGAGGACGTAGCGAGGACGCAGAAAAGGGTGGTGCAAGGACGTGGGCAAGGACGTAGGAAGGACATGCGCAAGAACGCGAGCAAGGACGTGCAAATATGCACACGAAGAGGGAAAACAATTAGCCATCAAAGGAATGAAGTAAAAAACGGTGGCACACACAGGTCAACACCAATTGGTCGAAATGGACAGGTTGTCAATCGACACGCGGGGGGATTGCTGCCATTGCCAAGCCAGATGACTTTGGCGATGATGCTGTCGTTGTGCAGTAGTTGAAATGGTCATTCTAGTAGGATGTGTTGTGCTGCACGTGCAAGAGCGAGCGCAACACATTTCAAGACTACCAGCACACACAAAGGGGATTGAAGGGGTGAGTCGGGACGGATCAAGGAGGTATTTGTATGTGAGTGATGATGGACCTGGAAGTGCAATCGATGGCGACCATTTTGCTGTGATGTGGTTTGAGAAGCCCTGGGCAATATCCAATACATGTACAGGGGTGGGGTGCTTTGGTCTGCCTGATGCGAGCCAAGAAACAAAATGAGTACAAGTCAGATTTCCCATGAGAGCCACATGACCATGTGGGATAGCATGTTGAACTTCGAACGTTTGGACTCCACACTTTTTCTTCTCACTCACGTGCTGACGGACTAACTCTATGGTAACTTGCAATGGTAAGTGATATGTAACAGACTTAAGGCTTACAAGAACATTTACACTAGGTCCATTGCTGTACCGACTCACCAAGATGTCATGGCTGTAGGCCTCGTTTCCTCCCACAACGCCTCTGACTCAAAGAATGCCTCGACTCTGGAGGTGCAGGATCTGTTTTACTTTAGTCACTGTCACCAGTGCCAGTGGGTGTCATGCATCGAACTCACTTTCGAGCCTTGGCCAACCTATTCCCAGTCGCTACCCATTCGCGTTTCAACACCTGGCCCGAGGGGGCAGCATGTCATCCACAGGTCATCTCCCTTCACCTTCTCGCGTCCCAGTGCAACACCACAAAGCAAGAGCACATTGACCCGCGAATCACATGAGATGCGTAGCACAGGCAATGTGGACACAACCCCTTCCTCATCGCCTTCTGGTGGTTTCCCTACTTCTGCTGTCTCTCTGTCTTCGTCCGTGCTGGCCTGCTGGGTCCTGTCTCCCCTACACCAGTGAGCAGTTTTTCGGCCTCAAGACCACAACAAACGTTCGAGGGACATTGTTGCCAGCTACGTCAGAGTATTGGCTCGGAATTCTTACAAGAGTCTGACTGCAAGGACGACCGTGCATCTCACTCAGGACAGCCAATGTCAGCCATCACCTGATGGTAGCGCAACCTCCCTCGCACGAATCAGTGGTGCTTTCTGCTCCAGCTCTCGTTTGTGGAACACAAGCTCTGGTTCAGCTTCAGGCAGCGGCATGAGTCCATGACATAATTCCCATGTCTCAGTTTCTAGCGCATCTCTAGCGCGTGGACGTGCTCACGCACACAGCCTGATCCAAGGCATTGGCGGCGCATCGTGGTCTAGTATCGAGCTCGTCCTTAGGCATATACCACAGCCAAGTTCTTCCCCTGCCACTGGCGTGGTACACCCGAGCGATACATATGATGTTGATGGGAGTAAGGGAGCGCTGAGCAACCCAGAAAATCAAACATCCCGCTTGCCTGTCGTTGGTGGCACTGGCAGCTTGCGGTGGCGGCGTGTTGGGGTACGTGCGCATACGCTTAAGGGCAATCAGGAACAGTCGTCGGTTTCAGTGTCATCATCGTCCTCTACAGCTGTGATATCTGCGTGTGCGAGATTGGCCAGGGGGCAGGCAGCATCACTGGAGCTGAGGAGCAGTGGTTCGTATGCTCACAGCTCGAATTCTTTATCATCTGAGAGGACACGATTACAATCAGCTCACTCATTTGGGTCACAGGGTTCATCTCAACAGCAACAGGAGAAGAGACATCGCCATCACCATCCATTACAATACCAGATGTTTGGTAATGGTGTGTCGCTCACATCATCTTAGCCATGATCCCTCCCCTAACACACAAACCCATCCCTCATGCACGCAGGTACACATTCAAATTGCCCCTTCAGCCATCCTGTTGTGTAATGTCCGACTTGGTTAAGACTGTAATGTGTTATTTTCTCTAAATAATGTTTCTATTTCTCACAGATTCTTAGTAATGTTTCTGTCCAATCATGTGTGGCTTCAAGTTTAGCACTTAAGATGATGTGTCTCAAATGATGAGGATTAGTAATATTGCCTTTGTTTTCATGCTTTGTTTGTTTAGCTTTGATTGAAGTAATGATAACTATTGTTGATGGATAAACATTTGTGACAAATTGAACTGAACAAAAATAAAAATAATGAAAAATTAATGGAAAATTAAAGGGAAAGTGACAGAAAATTAATGGAAAATATGGAAAAATTTCCTAAAAGTTTAGGAAGGTGGTAATAAAATTAAGCAAAGCTTTTGAAAGTTGATGGAAAATATTGAAAAGTACACTACAAATTGTGAAAATTTTCCATATTTCCTTAAATATGACCATATATGAGGAAATTTTAAATTGGACCTTCAATATTGGACCAAATTTGGAGGGAAGGAAATTTGCAGAAATTTCATCAAATTTTGTCAAATTTGCATGAGATGGTTTCCCTGATGTCCTTACTATACTGTGCTCTTGATGACTCGTTGCCCTCGTCATCATGACTCTTGTTGACTCGTAGCACCAGCTTGTATATATAGTGCTCTGAACGGTGGCCAGTCTCTCCAGACTTGGTCTCCTTGTAATCACCTTACTTCAGGACCATAAACCCTTCGGAGCGTTCGCTCTCCAGTCCCTTCCGAGCTCACTAAGTCTCCACTCCACTCTCCACTCCGCAATCCCTTATTCCCTTGCGCTCTAAACGCTCCGCGCTTAGAGTCTGCTATCAGACCAGGTCTCCACTTAGATCCGCTTTGCCTTATCTTATCTTATCTAAGGCGACTCTTTATCTAAAGAGTAGACTCTAACACTATACGGATAGTCCGTCCGTAACATCCCCCCTTCTAAACCACTTAATCATGGAAGGAGTTATTCCTGACCCATTCTATCCCCTGAGATTCCCTTCTGAAGCAGAAGCTCCTCCCAGCCCTATATTACCTAGACATCCCCCAATACCAATGCCAAGGTACCCACCGCCTGCTTCACCTCCTGGACTTGAAGAAGTTCCTGAACAACCCCTCCGTTACTCTCCCTCCATTGGTGAGCCTTACGTCCCATGAACCCCCTCCAAACCTAGTCGCGAAACAACAATCGACCCTCGACATACAATGCAGCCCACACCACCCCGACTCGTCCGCGACTACACCACGGGAGCAGAAAGAGGACCCCACCATCGCCCCACACCCTTCGACAAGGAGAACATCCACACATGGCCCCCGCCTCCTACCCAGCCCATGGCTCCCAGCATTGTCACGAGGTCGGCAGAGCACCACAATTGTTACTGGTGTGGACAAGTCGGGCATTGGAACTCGAACTGCACGATACCCCACATACGATGCCGACTCAACCAAATCTGCATAGTTCCCCAAGACCACCGTTATTTCATCGCCATCTGCAGTTATGGAGGACGTACAGTGAAAGGGAACCCTGTACACCCCAATAGGAGAAATAAGCGTAAAAGGGTCAAAGATCGTCACAACAGCCTCGTATACGAAAGACTCCCCATACCTTTCCCCACCATACCAGACTCCGACGTAGAAGCCACAGCTGACGAGATAATTGCCTTATCTCTAGCTCCCCCTCCTGATAGCCTTTTGTTTAAACCGTCCTTTCATGTTAGCACGCCCGAGACTTTTTCTCAGCCAGAGAATCCCGCCGGGGAAGGGTCTTCACAGTCGTCTTCGTCGACCGCCGTCTATGACAGGAGAGACAGCAGCTGGGACGACTACCTTGCCACCACTCTCCCCAGGCAACAAACTCTTCCATGGGGAGATCCCACTCCATGGCGCACTCCCTCCCCAGAATACGACGAAGAAGACCTCACTGGGGCCGTCTTCTATTACACCGACGACCCAAAGGCCCCCCTTGTTTCAAACACGCATCCCAGAGGAGGACTGGCTGGAGACATGGGAGTCTCCGCCTACAATGGGGGCAATGTTACCGGACAGTGAGTCTCTAGAGGAGAGAGCGCTGACTACCTATCAAAGTGCATTTGCTGCGCAAACACGACTGTTCTGTTCTCTGTTCGATTCAGTTTTCAAGATGTGTACCGCTGTTGACTCATGGACTGACATGGTGACTCGTCGACCATATGCCCTGGATCCAGATCTACTGGATCCTCAATAATGGTAAAGACATCGCCTTGCCTTTCTAGTTTCCGTTACTGTACAAAACTGCCCCATGTCCACTTTACGATACAAGTGTGCCTCAAGAACCCCTTGTGTAACTCATTATGATATGTTTGGAAGTTCCTTTACGAGACAGAAGCTTTACTAGACCTAGTACTTACCACGTTTAACCAACCCTTCTGTTTGGCAGAGAGTCAGCTAGATCTGGACGTACAGAAGGAGTGCTTTGTTTAGCAAAGCCCGCCCTTCTTCTCAGACTAGTCAACCATTGTCATCACCTTTCAAGTACTATACAAGTTTCATAAAGCCTTTCGGGACATCACCATCCCATATAGAGGGAATGGTGAGCTCTATGGTACAGATATGTCCAAAACACGTTTAGGAGTGAGTAGAGGTGTCCACAATATCGTGTTTTTGGC
This sequence comes from Russula abietina, assembly GCA_003313715.1. Lineage (NCBI taxonomy): Eukaryota > Fungi > Basidiomycota > Agaricomycetes > Russulales > Russulaceae > Russula > Russula abietina. The sequence continues at coordinate 34,326 of QLOU01000628.1, forward strand.
CCTGTTTGGCTTTGCCTGATAGATTTTGTTCGTTTCAAGTATAAATAGCCCCATAGTTACAACCGAAGAAGCCCTAAGCTTCTCTTGAATCTTATTCTGTGCTTCTTAACATCTTCTTGTCCGCTTAACGTTCTCAAACCACTTCTACACTTTCAACAAGTTACAATCTTTTCCCATGCTTAGTAATAAGCACTACTTAACAAGAATTTAAAAATACGCTTATCACGTCTTCTAGAAGGCTTCTCAAAGCAGTAATTGAAGTCTATAGAATTGAGTGCCCGTGTTACGGACAAACCAAGTCACTCAATGATTAAACCAGTCTTGCACAATCGAATACGAAACTGGCTATCGCCTAAACGCCCCACAGAGCGTATCATCATCGATGTGACATGCGCGGGGGATGGGCTCGTCCAAGATAGGAAGGACAGATGAGCAATGTGATGCACATCGAGTGGAGGGTGAAAGTGATGTAGGCAGGGAAGATCGGTTGCGCGTCGATGCACGTGAATGTACGTGAAGAGGATGGTGGCAGGGGCGCGTCACTTGAGTCAGAGGAGCGACCACGCTTGGCACGACGTTGAGAGTGCGCGTGAGGAGACTTTCTCTTGGTGGAAGGGCACATTGTGGTGAAGAGGGAAAAGGGGTGGGGAAGGGGATTGCTTACGCATCACGGCCCGTCAACGGAGCGGAAAACACAGTATGGCGAGAAGCGTTGAAAGATTGGATTTAGCAATGGAAAGAAAATTAGAACATGATATGTGTATGGATGGTAAAGTGTGAACTGCGGTATTTGTAGTGCTTTCTTGTCGATTCCGTTCTTGCAGATGACCACGATGTCGCGTGAAAACCGAGTCAGAGAGGATACTGTCCGACGGGGTTTACCTCATCTCTGGTTCTGGTTTTCTTTTCCGGTTGTCTCCTCTGTCGTGTTCGGACGGGATGGACCGCTTCATCGTCAGTTATCACAGTCTGCAATGAAACAGCGAGAGTTGGTTCAACACCAGGCAAGGCGTTCCGTTTCAGTGGCCACTTTCTCCTTGGCGACTCTTCGTCGTATAAGTCTTGTTCCTGTGCCTTTCTTGACTTTGAACGGATCCGATACTGTTGTACGTCGCTCTGTGCGAAAAACAAATCAACGTCGGATGTTGTTCGGCGAAAGAGGATGCCGTATCTGACCGGAAAGTTCACGCTCCTTAATAGACAACTTTCTTGTCAAGCAATCCTCGTTGTACAACACCGACTCTCGAGCTTTTCTCGACAGGACGCGGCGACGACGATGTTGTGTACAACTCTCGAGAAGAGTTGACATGCGAACGGAGAAAGGACGACAACCATTTGAAGAGGTATTAGGACCCCTATGTGAGGAAGCGGATTACTACGCAATATAGAGCAAAAGTGGGATAACATTGTCTTCGCGAGAGAGAAATGTTCGTTAAAAAAAACGAAAGAAACGACGACAAATCAATCACGACTGTTGTATGTCAAACATCAGGATTTCCACACAGAACAGTTTCACGTTTTCCCTGTGTTCTCGTCGCCATTCAACCGCGGACAAATGAGAATGCAGTATCAGCATCCGGGCGAATGAGGCGATGCTGTTCCCGCAGCCAATAGGACGTTAGATTAGGGGCCCCCACGTCGTTTGTAGGGGGGGATTGGCCAATACCACATATACAGTATGTAATTGTAAGTAACCACTTACTTGCACTTAGTTAGTATCGGCCAACTACTTTATACACTATAATCGGCCGATACCACATATATGTGGTTATAAGTAACTACTTAGTTGGTATTAGCCGACCATCTTACATATCATAGTTGGCCGATACCACAGTTATGAGTAACTACACAATTGGTATCAGCCGAGAAAATCATATCTAGCATAAGCAATTAGTATCACATTTGTAACTCCTAGAAAAATATGGTCGGCCACTCCCAATTATATATATTGTCGGCCAGCCGTCAGATACACCCAATTCTACAAGAAATGTACATGTCAGATATACCAGTTTTATGTAATTTTTTGACTGAATTATGTGAAGTCCTGGGTTCGACAATCCTGGGTTCAGCTGCTCCACATCATCCACCTGGTACCCATTGGCCACGCCGTTCTCTTGAGGAGACACTCCCATGTTCGGTGGCTCCACATATCCCACCTGGTGCCCATTAGCCACGCCATTCTCTTGCAGCGACGGCCCCAGGTTCTGCGGCTGCACAGCGTCTGCCTGGTGCCCAGGATCCTCCGAATTTATCCAATGGTTCCATTCGGGGACTGAGCCTGGGTCTGT
>QLOU01000630.1:0-35080 GCA_003313715.1 Russula abietina
GCGATGGGTCAGGTGGTAGACAGGTAGTATGGAGCACAATACTACAATAGGAAGGTGGAGCTCATTTGAGCTCTGGACGCGAAACGTCTATTGTTTTGCAATTTGCTGTAATGAAAATGACAAGCAAGAGATCAACGGGAGTAGGATATAGAGACACCGCCAAATGTCAGCATCGGTGATGACTTTTCGGAATAGCACAGATTTTTGGGGGGTGGGAAAGAGGATCACAATCATATTACGGACAAAAATGGTAATCCTGACATCATGTTCCGCTGTCCACGTGAACGTCCGTGATGTCTCGGAGCCTTTGACAGCCTGGGAGTCGAATACGAGGTTACTAGTATGGAAACGGATGTGGACGTAAAATATCTGCAATGTTGAAGTTTACGCAGTGCCAGAATAAGATGGGCCTTTATGCCAGCTTTCAGTGCTGACCGTCCGGAAGTGATTGAACACGGCCTTGCCTATCCACGTTAACAGTCTTATACTTGCCCATCCTCGCGATCGCTTTTAGGACAGTAGACCTAGCAGCGCAGGTTGAGAAATAAAGTCTAAGTGGCATCTTCAATGCTGAGGCACGGCAGACTCGGAGTTTTAGCATGAAGAAGAGTATTACACTAGCCAGGGACCGGCAGGAGGGCATTGCCAGAGAAGGGAATGCCGTGATGAATGGTGTAAAGATCGCCCTGAGTCACAGTGGGTTACAGTTACTGCGCCAACATCAACCATAAAGGGATCTGAGTCTAAATGCCCGGAATAGCTTGAGAGCCATACTGTACGAGGTTAGTAGCATCATTATCATCCACGACTCCGCTCTGACAGGCTCTGTTCGGCTTGGAAGATGCGTGGAAACTGTGGTGCGTTTTGCCTTGCGCCTCTTAGAGGAGCGTATGATGTAGATGTGGGAAGACATTCATTGCTGGAAAGGGGGCCCTCTTCAGTTCATGCTGGCGTCGATTAACGATCACCGGAAAACATATGGTCTTCGAAAAGCGAGGACGTTCACCGAAGGGACTTGAGATTATCGCGGCCCGAATAATTTGACATCTCATGCGTCAAACTACTGTAGAACGACGTGATCATGGAAATTATGAGCGCAATTTCGAAAAGTGTACGCACGCGGCGACGGACAGCGTGAGTACTAGACTGTAGTTAGTTGTCTGTGATGCACATGTGCATGTTTGGGATTCCGAGAGTCTCCGAGGGAGAATGTTGGGCATGACTCTGGTTCCGAGAGTCTCCGAGGAGAGTCTCAGAGTAGAGTCTCTGAGTAGAGGCTCAGAGGACAGAGGACGGAGGACGGAGACACGGAGACACTGGGTCGGACGAGGCCGCCTGAAAAAGAAATCGAATTCCCACGGCCCCCCTTGGCCACACGCCGCGAAAGGACAGTGCCAGCACTGTACTCCTGCGCGTCCGCACAAGCACAACAGGAAGCTGTCTCAGAGGGAATCGAAAACTTTGAGCTCCCCGGACTCTCGTGACGCGTATAGCGAAGTCTTCTGTTCGTCTGTTGCCATGGCAGTGTAGTCTGTGACTCTGCGCACACACTAGGGAATCTTAAAGAACCTCAATTTGTTGATCCCCGACAATGTGAAGCTGCAGAAGGACACGGTTCTCTCCCTCGTCAAGGGCGCGACTGTGTTTATTAACTACCTTGCTTCGTGCGTGTTCAAATAAACCTTTTTTTTTTTTTCACATTCACATCGACCTACTTTACTTTCAGCCGCCAGGTATGTTTACTTCACTATGATCAAACCCTTCGTGTGGGTTTTGTTCAAGGCTCTAGAGTTCATTGAGTTTTCTGATTTGACGGATCCCACCACTCCAGGCTGAGCTACAAGGTACGTTTAGGGCTCTCTACCTTCATCGTTGCCCCCATGTTTCCCAAACCTCACTCTGTCTCCTCACCGCCCATTCAATCTATTTCATGTTTCAGTCTACCGCGAGCTAGCCAAGAGCACAGCGCGAGAAAGGGAAGAAAACGCGTGATGGAGGTTGGCGAGTCCAGCGAGCCTCCGTAGTCCTTCGGCCTAGTCACTCTTGACGGCGACGCGCGGGAGTCATCCCCGCACACACGATTCGTCACAGTTGACAACCATGATTAGCAGGAGATCCTTACAGTACTGTAATGCCAACAAAACACGACTGAGACAACTCCCGTGGGCGCTAAGAGTACTTTTACTCGAGAGTTGGCGTCACCATGAGTGTACAAATACAACAAAGATAAATCCGCGGTTTGTCATCATCCACAACGATGCCTACGGCCTATGTCTCTCAGCTGCCGCCTCGTTGGCCAGCTGATAGAGCAATTCTTTGTCACCGCTCTTGTCAACCAACGAACGGAACCTGCCGCCCTCTTTTTGGAGCAGTTCGCTGGGTTTATCGAATTCCACCTGAGGGCAACCATGGAGAGTCGAAGTGAATTAGTATTTATAAACGAATGATGATGGGAAGTCGCTGCTTACGATGCGACCTGCGTCCAAGACCATCTTTTTTTGATTTTGTTAGTTTATATACCGGTCACGTTTTACAGTAATACGGAAGGGAAGAAAAGGACTACATACCACTTTATCAGCGTCAATGATCGTCTGTAAGCGATGTGCAACCGTGATTACGGTAACGTCGCCCTTGAGTTCATTACGAAGGGACGTCTGAATGATCGTATCTGTTTTGTAATCTGCTTTATAAGTCAGACTACTCTAAGAGGGAATAATACGAGGGAGGTATTACCGATAGCGGATGTTGCTGAGTAAGAGATTTACTCGTTTAGCGCTGGAGATCATAATACTTCGAAAGGGGAGAGAAGTCACCTTCGTCTAGAATGAGTAGCTTGCTTCCGCGGACGATTGCGCGGGCCAACGCCAAGATTTGTCGCTGCCCGACGGAAAGGTTACCGCCCCCGGTCGCGATCTGGCTCTCTAATGTCAGACGATCCTCTTCATCCTCACTCTGTAACGAGAATAGCCCCGAAGCACGCAGAGCCCCATTGAGCGTCGCATCGTCGCATTGCGAAAAGGGATCGAGATTCTCTCTCAGCGTTCCACTGAGCAGCTCGGGCTAGTAGAATATTGCCGTTTCAGATTTGGCTGATGAGATGGAAAGTTTGTAGACTCTTACCATTTGAGGAATGATGGTGATACTTGAGCGGAGAGCATCTAGGTTGATCGAGCTCGTGAGTTTGCCATCGTAGTATACATTTCCTTCAGTAAAGATGCAGCGCAACAACGATAAAGTCAGAGAGCTCTGCAAAGTGTCAGGGTTCCTCGAAGACAATAATGACAAGAAGCCAGCTACCTTGCCACTTCCTGTACGACCGACTTGCCTGAAGGTCAACACAGGTAATTTGCTATGAATAATGAGCACTCACCGACACCAACGCGCTCGCCAGACTTGATATGGAAAGATATGTCGTGAAGAACCTCAGGTCCATCCTGATTCCCTTGTATGAAAATCTGAAGGGGAGAGGGAGAGTATTTTCGGAGTCCGTACCGGAGAGTAACGCGAAGTCAGCTTCTCGACCCTGAGCTCTCCGCTTGACGGCCAGTAGGCAGGCGGAATGCCTTGCTCGGTTGGCTTTGGCTCTTGCTCGACGTTGATATACGCGTGTATGCGTTCCAGGCTATCGCACCGCTATATAAGCACTTTCACGTCTTCCAAGGAGACACCTTTTCACCTGTTGCCTGAGAGAAAAAAAAAGGAAAAATCAGAAAAAATCGAAAGGTTAGTGGGTCACGGGCTTCCTTACTGTTCACCTCAAAGTCGTTGTACATGCGCACCCACCAGAGAATCATGCCGCTAAATCCAACTTCGCGCCGGAATCACCAATCAAGTCAGTGAAGGTAAGAAAGTCAGGAATAAGACACTTACTGGCCATGGTTAGCGAGAAGCCCATATCTGAGGGACGAACATGTTCGTTGGGGACGTAAATCAAATAAGCGGCAAGGCATGCAGCAAACAATCCACCAAGGAAGTTGATGCGCAAGCTGATCCATCTATATAAAAAAACGGGAGGATATGGTAGTGGGTTTCTCAATGTGTCAGACAACTTACCTGTTCATGTTATGGAAGGATCGACCAGCTCTCGTGTACCTATCAATTCGCTTGTACGACTCTTCACGGAAGGCGAGTTGCGCCCCGTAAGCGCGAATAGACGCTAAAGTCAATATGTCAGACACAGTGTCTACCAGCATCAAAGAAAAACGAACTGAGTCCGGCGACAGCGGCACCAAAGTGACCTAAGACTGGGGCCTTGGCATTGCTCATCTCACGCTTGATCGCAATCTGTGCTTTCATGTACACCTGGCCCAGCCGAGTTCCGACAACAGCGATGATCACGCATGGGAAGAAAAACACGGGCGTGAGGTACACCACGGCCATGGCCTTGATCAGCATTGAGATGTTAATCTCGTTAAGCCATTCGAAGGAAAGCGATATTGGGCCATCAACTGTAAAATAGCATTAGGACATTCAGGCCACTGGCATGCACTGGCAAAACATACGGGAGCGAATATCTTGAGTAACACGAGTAATCACTCGAGACGTAGGGGTCGTGTCTAGCCATCTGAAACGTAGAAGACATGACCCATCAATCCTGGTACGAATACTTCAGAACATACCTCAAAGTTGTACCCAGAATAGCCTCGATAAGTTTACCATGAATTGATCTCGACGCTCTCAGTGTACCAAAAATGTATACAGTGGAGCCAGCGCCGTAAGCGATTACACCTGCAAGCAAGAGAAGCCCATAGGCCGTGAGATAGCTACGAAAAAATGAGCTGTCGGTAGCAAGAATGCCAATGTATCCACATACAAAGTAACGTTGACCGATTCTGATGGGTAGAGGACATATTGCTCTGCCCAATATCCCATGAACCATGTTTGCCCAGCCATGAATGCTTCGCAGAGTAATAAGCCGCCAAGGAACACTATCCAGAACAGAAAAACGTGGGATCCACCCAAGGCCCTGAAAAACAGCTTAACTATACAAACCAGGTTAGCTTCAGGGAATCCAGCCGGAGTGTAAAAAAAATAGGAATTACATGCGTCCCAGCTGACTTGACCCACGGCAATTTCCTCAGCCACAATCAACTTTCCATCAGTCTGCTTCGCCGTCGCATCAGGTCCCTGGTCTGTTCGTTTCTCCTCGTTCAGGATATCTTCAACCAGTTCCAGGGAATCGGTTAGAAATTCCGCGGCTACATCTAGGGCCGAGCCGTGGTTAGCCACCCGACCGTCTCTGCCAAAGGACACGACGTAGTCCGCGAGCGGACTGGCCATCGCAACGTTATGGGTCTAAGGTGGAATGTCGATAGTCATCAGTCAACAAACTCGGAGTGAAACTATTCACTTACGACAAGCAAGACCGTTCTTCCACGAATCAGGTCACCTTTGAAGCACTTCTCTACTATCCATCGGGAGGTGTGGACATCCAAGGCAGCGAGGACCTTATTCGTACGGCGACGTCAACAACGTCAACACCACACCACCGCAAAGGAAGCGGCTTACGTCATCCAAAATAACGATCTCAGCCGAAGAATAGACAGCCCGCGCGAGAGAGACACGCGCCTTCTGGCCGCCACTATCAGAAGGAATGAATCAGACGACAGGTCGCGTGATGAACAATTCACGTTACCTTAATGTCAGACCTTTCTCTCCGACCTCTGTCTCATCCCCAGCATCGAACAGGTTGAGATCACGTTCCAGTCCGCACTGGTAGATGACTAACAGATTATTTAAATAAAACGAATAGCCCAGCTGAGGAGAGAAGAGTACCTTTTTTGTAGCGCTCCTCGTCGTACGGAGCACCGAATACGATGTTATCCTATTTTTTATCAGATGGTCTGCACCAGGACGCAGTTTGGACTCACCCTTATTGTTTCATTCTGAACCCACGCCTCTTGTGCAGCGTAGCTCACACCACCAGATCTTGGCAAATGATACCAAGCATCCGGGGTCATTGGGATGAAGTGCATTTCACCTAACAGTGCCATCAACAACGACGTTTTCCCGGAGCCGGTCGGTCCGATAATAAGGTTGAAGCAGCCCCGCTTGAAAAGCAATTCGCCATCGACGCGCAAGGTAAACCTGCGCCTAGGGGTGAGGGAACCGTCATTGACACCATCATTAGACCAGGTGAAGCTCGCATTCTGGAATCCGATTACACCCCGATCAAAGTGTGAAGCGTCTGTTAGCATGATGCGCTCAGAGCCTTTCTTAGCATCTGCGTACTCATCCAACAGCTCCGTCTGTAAGACAAGGCAAAATGTCAGATAAACGACCAGTGAAACAAAGCCCTCTCACATTGCGTAAGAAATCATCAGTACGGCCAAGGGAGACCTTGGCCTGAATGAAGACGGGCATCATCCAAAAGATCGTGTGGAGCTGTTCCTTTAGAAGATCGAACACTGAAAGAAAGGCATTCCATTACTAGATATTCCGACAAGAACGACCTAAGACTCACCAGCGATTGAGGAGAATACAGCCGATGCTACACAGGAAGTTGGCATGGTTACTCGGCGTCAATACCAATAAACATACGTGTGAGTGCTTGCTTCATGATAACGGTCTATAGAAGAGATGAGTCAGGCGTTTGTATGAAAGAGTCGAATCTACACACGTAAGCAACGTAGGTGACGATCATCTTCAAAAGAGAGTCGATCAGAGCAAAGTCGTCACGCAACATTGAGAGCGTACAGTAACAGTGGGTATGAGAAAGCTAGATTCTGGGTTCAGAGAGTATACAACTGGGATCGGAGACTAAACCAACTTAATATTCGTATTGATCAAGTTCAGAATTTGGCGTATCTTGATGCATTGCAGCTCATACTCTCTCTTTTCGGCAAGTCTTTCTGCGATCTTTGGCTCCCACCCAAACATTTTGATCATGCGCAGAATACTCATCGCTATGGGACAGAAATAGTCAGTATATGCTACGCCCATTCGTAGGCGCCACCTCACTTTCTGTAGCAGCCTGGACGCGCGCATCTGTCTGTTTCGAGTTCAATCCCTGATGCCTAATACGTCAATGTGGCAAATTTACCCGTTTCATGGTCTCCTTTTGGACCTTCTGAAGCCTATTTGCAAGGAGGCCAGGAACAGGAAAGAGAACGACCATCGCTGCGGACCCGACAAATGCACTCCAGCCAAGGATGGTGTATAAAAACCAAATGCATATGACAACTTGAAGAGGGATATACAAAACTGCGCGTCGAGACAAGAGGTCACGTGAGGTATTTTAGAGAGATGTAAATGGATGACGGACCAAGGAGAAGGAAATCCCGCCCTTCAACAATGTTCTCCAGGTCCGTGGAAACCAAGTTGTTCATTTTTCCAACCAAGTTGCTCGCTTTGCCTGGGTCCTCGTTGTCATCGCCGCTAGCCTGACTTTTGGGGAACTCCTCTTTCTGTTTCGCTTTATTGCTCATTAATGTAGTGGATTGCCCATTCTCCTCGTCGCTCCCGCTGGCGGTCTCGGGCCCAATATCACATGCTACTGAGACATTGTCCGGCGTTGTCGCTTCGCTGCGAGCCTCGGGTGTGACGGCGGGTGTCGCCCTTGGTGAAGAGGAAGTCTCTGCTTTTACCCGAATGCGCAGAGCGTGTTCGAAGACGAGCTGCGTGATGATAGCCGAGGTGCGCATCAGGGAACTGGTCTGGATGGTAAGAGAAAGAAAAGAGTACGCGTGTTAAGTAAAACCCTATTATTTAATCAGTTACTGACGGTAATATAAATATACCACTGGAAAGCGATGGTGCCCAATGCTGGACCAAGGAAAAGGTATACGATCCAGACCCATGGGCGGACAACGGCACCCTCACCGCGAGTTTCGAGATACCTAATAAACACATTCACAACCGTGTATAATAAACAGTAGAATAAGACACGGACTGCAAAAGGTTCTTCATCCCAAATGGAGCCATAAGCGTCGTTACAACTCTAATAATGACAAGGATTGCCAGATGGATGTATTCCGTGCCTGAGTGTGTGTAAAATGCGAATAAATCGAGTCCAGCAAAGAGACGTACGAAAAAAACTCGAGAGACCCCAGAAGATATGCCTTTTGGAACCCCCGGAAAAAATATCCAGGTACTAGAGCAATGGATTAATAGTTGTTGCGCAGAGGAGTAAAATGTACCCGCCTTGAAGCTTCTTCCCACAAGATTCTTTGTATAATCATAATCCGCGAGCGGAGGAAGCATATCGTGCGACAAGTGTGGAACACGATATCCCGTTGAGACGATAGGATCCAGGAAAGTATACATCATCATAGATAAAACGGATGCTGTCTGCTCGGGATTAAGAGCCGTCTGAGGGTCCTGTAGAAGGAGTTATGGAATGGAAGAAATAGGGGAAGGGAAATAATCTGGCCTTGGGATCGAGTGGGACATACTGACGCGGAATAACTAGGGGAATGACGATACCCGCGACGGCCAGGAGGCTAACTTTGGCCCAGAGTAGAGAGCCTTCCTGCCCATCAGCTGGTGACAGCGTGAAAGTAAGCAGCGGCCATATATCGCGGTATGCATAAACCGAGAATGTGATTAACAATATCGAGGAGAGGTGGAATGAGGCCACAGAGGCGTGGGCCCTCCGAGCAGTGACGGAAACAAGGGCCAAGAAGGAAGCAAATAGCTATTCCAAGTTAGAAATAACAGATGAGAGATAGATAGGACACTGAGAGTAGCAAGTGGACATACGTAGTTCAGACATGACGCGAGGTCCAGCCACTCCCGATTCGACAGTGAGTTGCCAGTGCTGCCACCATTACGATGTTTCGGTTTACGCCATTTTCCCCAATGCTTGTTCAGTGTGCCCAGGCCAGAATCGGCGGAACGCAGTCCTTCTTCCTGGAGAAAGCAGAATATGGAGAGGACAAGGAGAGAGAGGACGAGGACGAGACGCGAGAGGTGAAAAACGAAGATGATTGGTCCCCCTGACCTCACCACATGATCCTTCACAGCGGATAGTAGACCGGTCCGTGTACTGCTGGTACTGTACTCGCCGGCGGTGCTTGTGTCCTCGGTCGAGGTAGAAATACGCGCATGGAGCGCTTTTATTGGTCCAAACGAGAAGATAATGTGGAGAATAAGGACGAGGATGGATGCGAGAGATGCATAAGATGGTATGAGGAGAGGATGTATCCACAAACTGTAAAGTCCAGCCCACAAACGTTAGAAAATCTCTTTCGATTTGATAAGCGCTGGTATATGCAAGGCAACTTACGAGGTGTCCCCGCTACGAACGAACGCGCCACCGGGTTGTAGGACGGTCTGGTCCATTAAAGGGGCACGTGTATAGTTTGGAGGAGTGGGACGGACGCAGGACCACTCACCTATTATGAAGAATGAACGACGAGGAGCCTATGAGAATATGTTCAGACGCCGATGGCGGACGACTCGGATGACTCGGTCGCGTCCGTTGTCTGACTCGGAGTCAGGCGCTCAGGCGCTCAGGCCGCTCAGGTTCAACCATCTTGTCCAGCGTGGTCAAAAAATCACAGAAAATGGAATGGCTAGTTGGCCACACGTGACACAACAAACGTGGGAACATCTCGTCCCGATTCTGCCGCCGCCGCCACTTGGCGCGAAGCCCCGGAACTGCCGGACTGATGACGCTGAAGACAAGCAGAACGTAGCTCTTGTTGCTACGGGGTAATAATCTCCGCGCAATAGTCTGCCAATAGATGCTGCACTTCCCCTTATCCTCTACAGCATGTCGACATGAAACAGGCCCCAATTGATATATCATTCGCGGGGGTGAGTAATGCACCGATGTCTGCAACCGTAGTGTAACTCAGAGGACAATGTTGCAAAGTCAACGTCTTGGTGAGACAAGAACAAATTGTTATAAGCGAACACTCAACGTACTCACCTCTGCTTACTATTGATCGATTGATCGTCCCTGTAATCGATCATCAGTCACCGTTGCCATGGCGTTTTACAGTTTATCTCTCGTTGACTCTCGTTGACTTCCCTTATTATCTCAGTTATCAAACGGCTATTAGAGTGATTCAGAGTTTATCTCTCGCTAGCACGAGGTATTTTTCCTGATGAGCACCACGCGCCGCCCTCGGGGCTCCGACTCAAGTAGGAGGCGATGTGAGTGGCGCGATGAAATCTGTCAAAAAGGTGATCCGTGATAGGAACCCTCGCCACAGGCTGAAGGCTGTGGTGTGCATACAAGAGAGACACGAAGTACAAGTTGAAAATGGACACCCTCTTTAGGACGCCCAGCACGTAAAAACTCTTTTCTAGAAGCGTAAATCAGGCTGGGCCAGCGGCATTTGCTTCGAGTCTGAGAGACTCGGCCGACGACATGAAGGTGTCAGCCTCGCCACCATTGAGTTAGATGAGCAAGAGGATGACTTAGAGGAGAATTGTTTAAGCTTAAGCAAGAGGGAGATGGCGGAGACGGCGGTGTATAAGCCATAAAACGGAGCTTTTTGACGAGGGTGGCAATCGGGCCATAATAATTGCTTGTAATGTAACCAGGGCGATCGTGACTCGATGCTTCCAACAGCACCCTCTGGCAATGTCCTTATCCTGCCCGTCTCTGCCACTGGCTACTCAAGTGGCTACTTGCAAAATACTCTTCTTCCCAAAGGTTCTCCTCTGCAGTGCCTCAGCATTGAGGGTGCCACTTGGACTTTATCTCTCAACCTGCGCCAAGACCTGCGCTGCTAGGTTTACTGTCCTAAAAGTGATCGCGAGGACGGGAAAGCCTGAGACCGTGTTACTTCTGGACGGTCAACACTGGAAGCCGGCGTAAATGGACATCTTTTTCTGGGCACTGCGGAGACTTCGACATCCATATACACCTTATAAGATCATTTACTGCATTGGAGATATAACCTGACTAAGACGCCCTCACCCTGGCCGTTTCCATGCTAGTAACCTCGTACAGTATTCTACGACTCTCAGGCTGTCAAGCTCCAGGCTCCGGAAGCATCACAGACGCTTACGTAGACGATTTCGGCCATTGTCAGGTACCGAGACATTTTGGGTTCGTAAAATGAGTAATGTGCTCCTCTTTCCCACCCAAAACCTGTGCTACTCCGAGAAATTCCGAGAAGTCATCACCGTTGCTGTGCCCCAGACGAACCATGCAGGGCCCAGCAGGGGTTCAATTTGTCGATGGCCAATCTCTTCTCAAAAGCCCGTATTAAACCAGGGCGATCAGTACTTGATACTACTACAATCAGGGCACTCCTTTTCTGGCATCGACGACGCTTCTTTATTCCTACTCCTGTTGATCTCTTGCTTGTGGTCTCTCTTGTTTATTAAAAAAAACTCGTCTCTGCCATACCTCAACAGTTGAAAATGCCGTCGCTGTGCAACTCCGGTTGCCAGTTTCTGTCCTGGTCCTGAAATAAATAAAAATCTTATTACCGATCAGTACGATCATTACTGTAATGAGATCGCGAGGATCCACTGGCAGACGACGACGGAGTATAAGAGGAAACTGGTAATCTGGCGAACATTTCTTCCGCACCAACAGATCTTCTGACTATTTTTCAACCCCTTCACAATCCCTTAGCATCGCCATGCGCTTCACCACCTTCGTTTTTGTTCTGGTCGCTGGCTTGGCTGGGACCTCTCGTGAGGAGACTTACTTTCTTGTGGATGGGCTGAGCTGACGATCAAGTTTTTGGGACCTAATTTATCTGAATTGTCAGCTACTTACTCCAGTCCGATTCCGTCTCAGCCCAACGCGGTCGGTACAAAACGCTGGTGTCCCCTTTGGGGCTGCAGGTTTGAGGGCCCTACTACGTCTCAACCGGCAGACCCTACTCAACCAGGGGGGGTGCAAGATTTGGTTACCTCATTAATCAGTGCTCTCACGTCGTTCCAAGGTCAGAATACACCTTCCGATCTCGATTCCAATACAACTACTAATATGTCTACTCTAGCACTCGGCGGAGATTCTCAGTCGAACTAGTACTAGCTACAGATTCCACCGTTGCCTCACACTACCTGGTCACGGATACTGTACTTTCGATTCCTTCCCATAGCCGGCCATCTCCAATAAAAGCCGAAACTGTTACCACTATCCATCCACCTTCGTTTTTTCCTATCATTTTTCCTGACTCTCATTTCCCCTTTATCTGCGCTTCTAAAAGTTTTTACGTGCTTTGGGGCGTCCTGTACTAGTTGGCCAGTTTTCATCTCGTACAGTACATCGTGTCTCCCGTGTATGCACAACCAACGCTTTCAGCCTGTGGCGAAAGTTCTTATCACAAATCACCTTTTTGATAGTAGTATTGTATTCAACTATTCATCGCGCTGCACATACTCACTGCGCGCCACCCACATCATCACCTTCGGCTTTCCCCGAATTTGAACTGGTGTTTACTAGACCCCCAACGACACGATGGTGGTGGTGGTGGTAGTGGTCACGGTGGCGGTGGTGGCCGGTGGCGGCGTCGTCGTCGCATAGACGACCTCGTTTTTGATCGTAGCTGATGTATGTTCGTCCAGCATCAATGTGAAAACATTCAGTTCAAGGAACGCCCTCGAGGCTTTTCCTGCATATAGACTCCCGAAGTTACGGCCAATGGTAAGGTAGTAGTAAGAAGGAAGGACAATTCATGGACGGACCTGCATTTAAAAAATAGAGTGACAGAGTCTAGAGCGACGGAGTAGGTTGAGTGTTCAACGTTCAAGCTTCAAGGGGGATAGTACTACATCGTGGCGTTAACCAAAACATCTTGCGAGAGACTACTGACTCGGAGATGGGTTGAGACGGAGACCAGTACTGTCCGATCTGTCTCCAGTGCCAGGTGAAACGACAGTTCTCCTTTTAGACGTGCACGCTTCCCTTGCCCGGTACGGTCTATTTTCTCGCTCTCTCCATCGTACTGGCAGTCTGGCACTTGTAAGCCTGAACGGACCGTCTCGTCACGTACTTCAGGGATTCGATTGCGTGTGTTGGGAGCGATCGATTGCGGAATTTTCCATCCAACGCCCGATCAGTTACGCTCTCTCGAACCGGTTCCTTTTGATCGGTTCCGTAGCACATAAATGTATTAATTATTGCGCGGGGGGGGTATTATATTTGGCATTTAGGGACCGTTGCTTTGTTTACAGTTAATAATATCGAACAAGAGCAGAGCCCCGGCCCGTAGGCCGTAAGCTTTTAACTTTATGTGGTAATACATCTCCCAAATATGGGTCTGATTACACGGAGTCTCGGCTCGGGACAATGACAGTGTTGTCAGGCTATCTGACACACACTTCGAGCTCTAAATTGTGTTGACCGAAACTGCCAGAAAGGCCGGTCAGGCCCTGTTATTGTCCCTACATTATTCTCTCAGCTAGCACGCGACATATTATGCATTCCCGGTTTGTTTTTTGCAAGTTCAATCCATGCGACTGAGATCTGAACTGTCACAGGTTCTGCATTCTGCAGTCGCCGTAGAGAGGATATTTTCAGGTGGGCGGGACACAATATCTCTCCGACGCGCTCAGCTCCAACCCGACACAATCCGCATGCTCATGCTTGTCAAGAAGCACATCCATCTCAGTACTTCCCGGGGCATGGCTGTTGTCAGGCGTTAGAGCAACAAGGCTGCAACCGCTGCATGCTGGCAGGCCTGCGTCGTTACACTTGGCACTTGCCATTTGAGCCACTGCGTGCCAACCTCCTCCACCGTGACCTCCTTCGAGTTGCCGGGTGTCGCTGCGCTTGGCACATGCCACTTGGGTTGCCGCGTGCCCACCCTACTACCACCTCCTCCAAAACACTTGCCACTTGGGCCTATTATTCGATTTTTGTTTGTTACTATTGTAATTTGAGTTATATAGCAAATTAAATACTGCCTGAGTAAGCACAGCTCCCTCGACGACGCGACATTGAACCGTAGTGCATCGTCAACCGTAGTACGTCCGTCATGAAGTACGTTCCGTCTCCGTGAAGAATTGTTTGACAAGACTGGACGGACGGTGGACGGATGCTCCGTGCCCGTCCAATGCCCGTCCAATAGTACGGACGTCACCATAGTACGGTACGGTGTGCATCCCTAGTCACTCATCCACCTCAACTGTGCACTACAGCACTTTCTCCGTGGCGACCAGAACAGGAACTCTTCACCTGAACACAAATCAGACAGCCTCTCAAATGAAGGAAGCGCCGCAACAGCGCAACAGTCCCCCTTGACTCGGAGCGTAGGTGGATTTCTTGTTACGCTATTAATCGATTTTACTCTCACGCAAGATGCTTTAATTATCGCCACATTGTAGTACAGTATTACTATCGCCTCAAAAGCTTGAAGCTTGAAGGCTCAACCTATTCCGTCCCTCTAGACTCTGTCTTTCTATTTTTTTTTACATCTTACCGATTGGCCGTAACTTCGGGGACTACATACCGGAACGAAATATAATTATAAAAGCCCTGAGGGCGCTCCGTGAATGTTATCACACTAGCGTAGGCCCGGGCTCCGCCCGGTCCGAGCTAGACGAAGTCTTCGTGGCCCGGAAAGTGCAAGCAAAGTTTTTTATCCGTTTGACAGTGTTTAGTTACAGAATGCAGATGTACGGCACCAAGGTGCACCTTCAGGAGACGTCACTAAAGACCCTTTAACACATTCGTCCACCCAATGGAGCGCTTTGCAGTGTCGGCAGACAATGTTCATTTCTCCGAACGACAGATCGACAATGGGTTCAACGTACGCACGGCGAGCAATCGGAATAACGTCCTCATGAGAGCGTGAAAGTTGAATTCGGGCAACTCAATCCCATTCTCTACGTCGTCTCTGCGCTACGGCTCTCTTGGACACGCAACAGTCTGTCGGTTTGCAAGGCAAGCGTTCTGTATCTAGGGCGTAGGACAATCGCACCTTCATTCTTGGGGGGCGCATGTATACGGGTCGCACGTTCCCTTTCTCTACGCACTTTATTGACGACCAGTGTCTTCTTCGTGCGAGGACCATCTGCAGGGAGACGGGTGGAAGGTGGGCGAGGACCCAGAACACTGGGAAAGGTGAGAACAGAGAGCGCACATCCACGGTGACTGCATGCCATGCTGCTCGTTCCCTTTCTCTACGGCGCCTCTGAGCAATCTGTCTATTTGTAAGAACGTCGCATGACATATCGTGACTTGGTTCACGTTGAATTGGATGTACACCGTCTGGTGAGAAAGGACGATCTGTGGGAAGACCTCTGGAAGATGGGCAAGGACCGGGAGCACCGCTCTGAGGTGAAATGTCAGTACATGGAAAAGGTCCTCTGTGCAACCTGTCTGTTTGAAAGAACGACGTCTGAGACACCACCAGTCCCTGCATGCCGTTTGTGAACCACTCAAGCACGTCGTTCCTTTCCTTGACCATGTCTCCGCCCACACTGTGTGTAGCATTGAGCTTGATACTGTATCGCTTGTGAAATCATGAGGGACCTGCCAATGCATTCCCTGTACTATTCGCACTCGACATTTTCAGGTGTAAAAGACAGTGGGAGAACGACAGGGGCGACTATCACCGTTATCGCGTGTCTTTCTCTTTGTGTTTTGATTATGTGATAGGGGCAACTCGCGTGTTTTGTCTTTGTCTATCACATGATCTCTAACCAATCAAAACGCATCTTTGTCTAGGAGGATTTCCAATTAGTGTACTTATATTATAGTAGATTGGATGCTAAACGAATTTACATCAGTTATGATTACAAACGACGTGTCGTTGGGGTTCGAAACACCGGTTCAGATTCGGGAAAAGTCGGAGGTGGTGTAGGTAGCGCGCAGGTTGTGCGGCGCGATAAAATCTGACCAAACCAAAAAGGTGAAACTCTCGCCAGAGGCTGAAAGCGTTCAACGCTTGTGTGCAAACACGGGAGACATTATGTACAACCTAAAAATTGACCGACTACGGGACGCCCAAAGCACGTCAAAACTCTTGGAAGCATAAATCAAGACGAAACGAGAGTCAGGAGAAAATAATAGGAAACAAGGAAGGCGGAAATCGGCAACAGTTTCGGCTTTTAGCTTTTAGAGAGGGCCATGGGAAGAAATCGAAAGTACAGTATCCGTGACCGGTAGTGTGAGGCAAACGTGGCATCTATAGCTGGTACTACTTCGACTACTCAGGGTTTCCGAGTCCTAGAATAGTCATATCAGTAATTGTATTGGAATCGAAATTGGAAGGTGTATTCTGACCTTGGAACGACAGGAGAGCATTCATCAATATGCCAACTAAATCTTGCACCCCCCCCGGTTGAGGAGTGTTTGGTGGTGGAGACGCAGGGTCTTCAATCCTGCAGGCAGAATATGTACAGTCGCGCTTTGTACCGGCCGCATTAGGCTGAGACGGAACTGGACTGGAGTAAGAAGCTGATAATTCAGGTGAATTAGGTCCCAAAAACTTGAACGTCAGCTCAACCCATCCACAAAAAGGTAGTCTCCTCACGAGAGATCACGGCCAAGCTAGCGACCAGAGCAAAAACGAATGTGGTAAAGCGCATGGCAAGGGCTATGGAAGGTGGGGTTGTAAAGGTTGAAAATAGTCAGAGGATCTGGCTGGAGGTAGAAATGTGCTGCCAGTAGGCTCTTATATACGTCGGTCATCGCGGTCAGTTTCAGGACAGAAACTAGTAACCGGACCTGGGCTGGAAAGTAACGGCATTTTCTTTGCTGAGGTACGGCAGAGACGAACTTCCTTAATGAACATGAGAGTGATCACAAGCAAGATATCAACGGAGTAGGATATAGAGGCGTCGCCAATGCCAGAAAAGGGAGTGCCGTGATTGGATCACCAAGTACTGATTGCCCTGATGTAAAACGGGCTTCTTGAAAAGAGATGGCATTTGCAATTCAAACCCCCTGCGTGGTCGGGTCTGGGTACTGTACCAATGCCAGCATCGGTGACCACTTCTCGGATTAGCACAGATTTTAGGTGGGAAAGAGGAGTACATTCGTATTACGAACCCAAATGGTAACCCCGACATCATGTTCCGCTGTCCACGTGAGCGCCTGTGATGTTTCGGAGCCGTTGACAGCCTGAGAGTCGAATACGAGGTTACCAGTATGGAAACGGGTGTGGACGTAAAATATCTTATATGGGTGCATATGCATGTCGAAGTTTACGCAGTGCCAGAAAAAGATGTGCCTTTATGCCAGCTTTCAGTGTTGGCCGTCCAGAAGTACTAGTAATTGAACACGGTCTTGCCAGTCTTATACTTGCTATACTTGCCCGTCCTCAAGATCGCTTTTAGGACAGTAAACCTAGTAGCGCAGGTTGGAAATAAAGTCCAAGTGGCATCTTCAATACTGAGGCACGGCAGACTCGGAGTTTTAGCATGAAGAAGAGTATTACACTGGCCAGAGACCGACAGGAGGGGCACAGCATTGCCAGAGAAGGGAACGCCGTGATGGATGGGGTAAAGATCGCCCTGAGTCAAAGTGGGTTACAGATACCGCGCCAACATTACGATGCGTCAACCATGACTGGAAGGGATCTGAGTCTGAATGCCCGGGATAGCTTGAGAATTGTGCCATACTGTACGAGGTTAGTAGCATCATTATCATCCATGACTCCGCTCTGACAGGCTTTGTTTGTTCGGCTTGGAAGATGCGTGGAAACTGTGGTGCGTTTTGCTTTGCGCCTGTTAGAGGAGCGTATAATGTAGATGTGTGAAGACGTTCATTGCTGGAAAGGGGGACCTCTTCATACGGGCGTCAATTAATGATCACCGGAGAACATATGGTCTTCGAAAAGCAAGGACGTTCACCGAACGAACTTGAGATTACCGCGGCCCGAATAATTTGACATCTCATGCATCGAACTAGAACAACCGTCTGATATCTCTAGGTACGTGATCATGGAAATTATGAGCGAAATTTCGAAAAGGTACGCACGCGGAGACGGACACGCATCCGACAGCGTGAGTACTGTAGTTAATTTTCTGTGGAGAACATGTGCATGTTTGGGATTCCGAGAGTCTCCGAAGGGGGCTCAGAGGAGAGGACAGAGGACAGAAACAGACTGAGTTAAGTTATCCACGGAGACAGGCCCCCTGAAAAGGAAATCACATTCCCACGGCCCCTTATCTCGCTGAGTCCCGAGTCAACATCTCGCCTCGCCATTGACATATTGACCTTTGACTTTAATTCGTGACCCTCCCATGCCACGAAAGGACAGTGCCAACACTCCTGCATCCGCACAAGCACAACAGGAAGCTGTCTCAGAGGGAATCGAAAACTTTGAGCTTCCCCGGGCCCTCGTGACGCGTATAGCGAAGTCTGCTGTTCGTCTGTTACCATGGCAGCGTAGTCTGCGGGCACACTAGGGAATCTCAAAGAACCTCAATTTGTAGGTCCCCGACAATGTGAAGCTGCAGAAGGACACGGTGCTCTCCCTCGTCAAGGGCGCGACTGTGTTTATCAACTACCTTGGTGCGTGCGTGTTCTATAGACTGTTTTTTCATGTTCACATCGACATACTTTACTTTCAGCTGCCACGTACGTTTACTGCACTATGTTTAAACCCTTCGTGTGGGCTTTTTGACGCAAGAATACTAGGGCACACGAGGTCTCGACATCCAAACAACACAAAAGCATCTCTGCATCAGATGTGTTCAAGGCTCTAGAGCTCATTGAGTTTCCCGACTTGATCCCACCGCTTCAGGCCGAGCTACAAGGTACGCTAGGGCTCTCTACCTTCACATCTGCCGTGTTTCCCAAACCTCACCCTGTCTCCTCACCACCTATCCAATCTATTTCATGTCTCAGTCTACCGCGAGCTAGCCAAGAACAAAAAAGTATCGTCTGGGGCAGGCGCATCTTCTAGCGCGCCTCCAGCTCGGAACAAGAGCAGTTCCACTGCCGTGCAGCGCGGGAAAGGGAAGGAACGCGTGATGGAGGTTGGCGAGTCTAGCGTGTCAGCTCCTGTGCCAAATGCACCTGGCGTACCTCCCGTCCAACCACTACCACATGTGCATGGAGATGATGCTCATGCGGATGCCTCAACCACCGACGCGGGGACATTTGCTTTGGCCGAGCGGGATGATGATGAAGGCGAGGCTGAGGGCGATGACGAAGATCGGACAGAACCCGATCAGCCGGAACTTGAGCCTGACGATGAGGTGGAGGAGCATGAAGCTGAGGATATGGATGATGTGGATGAGGACGTGGATATGAACATGGATGCTGATACACGGGAAGTTCGGGAGGTTTTGGATGACGAGGATGAAATGGAATGAGCCACAGCCTCATTCGGTAAAATTCAGGCTAGTTTTGATTCTACAGAGATGCATATAGCATTTGTGACTTAGTGCACTGCTGCGCACAGGCCAGGTCCGCCCCTTATCCAATGCTGTCTGAACGGCCACTTTGTAGCTATACCCATACTGTAGCAGATGTCAAATCTACTCGAAGTTCGTCTTCTTTCTAGGCCTACGTCAGACGCTATCAATTAAGCCTATACTGGAGCCAGTGACGTGTACATCTGAATCACGCTGAGCTGAGATAACAACCTAGAATGAGCGGAGAGAATACGGTGGAGTCTAGGATTTGCAGGATGCATAATCTTCCTCATCAAGTTGGAGGCTTTCAGAGCCAGAGTCTTCGTCGTCTGTTCGTTGCCACCTTCATCTGTCGCAATAATGTAATCGTACACCCCTTTATTGAATTCCTGTACTACATGGTATCTGTCTTTCTTTCAGTAATGGCCTTCCTTAAGGGGAAAAAGTGCACCCACCTCGAGTTTAGATTTACCCTGGATGAGCTTGAGTTTGAGAATGACGTAGGTCAACAAGAACTTGTCAGCCTCCGTAGTCATTCGGGCGAGTCGTAAACCAGGCCAGACGATAGCATACAAAAACGCATACCGAACAATGTATTCGGCAAAGTTAGAGGCCTCGTCCTTTTCCTCTTCCAGGTTCAGCGTCACCTAAAACCGGGTGCATCAACACCAGGATTCCATGAGTAGGAGCACAAGATTAGACGAACAGGACTCCGTAGTGCGAGACCTTTCGAAATCTCGACGTCATCGGCCATTGGGGCACTCATAAAGAAGCTTGATATACTTTCGGGAGGAATTTTCCGGAAAATATCGAGCAAATATTTTCGTCGTGACCATAGGATAGGATAGGACGATGTAAGATTTGAATATGAGTGACCTTTTCTGGAGCAACGAGAGAGCCTTCGAAGCTGTGCCAATAACGTGTGGCCTATCGGAGAGCAGGACCCTACGCAGTCTCTCGGTATCAGTATCGATGTAAAACAATTGCGCAACGTTAAAGCGCACCCTTGTAGTTGCGCCGTGACCCCACCAGCGACATTGACAATCGAGACGTCGCTTTCGCAGTGCTTCACCAACCCCCTCAGATGGTCGAGGACTTGTTCCGCAAGCTCGCGAGTCGGTACCAAAATAAACGCTCTTGTGCTCTCTCTCGAATCAACGTCGAGTGCAGGATCCTATACAAGATAAGTACAGTAATGAATTATTAAAAGCGAAACTGGTGGATGGGGTGATGGACCTCAGTGGAGCGTACCTACAGCTTTGGCATTGAGAATCTTCCGTATGAGTGGTACGCGGTATGCGGCCGTTCTTGCCACTCCCTATGGGGGCGCGAGCGAGGACATCGCGGGTTTCGAGGGCGAGGCGGATCGCCTGTTGCTGGACTCGGGTTGGAAGAAACCGGGGTCTGCGAGGGCACGAAGGATAAGGCCGATAAGGGGGGAGAGGATAGGAAAATGGCAGCTGTTGGTACACGTGACACGAGGTGGATAGTTTTATGCTTACCTGAGCCATATTACGTAGCGTAGTTGGCCAATGTCATCACGTTTCACGTTTTACGTAGTACATTACAGCCCTGCCAGACTGATGACGCTGAAGACAATTCAGGCGATGCAGAACGTAGCTTTTGTGATGCACGAGGTAATACTGTAATCTCCACGCAATAGATGCCACACTCATCAGTAAATTGTACAAAAACTTTTCAACTTTTCAACTTGTGCAAGTAAGTAAGAAAAAGTTAACATTGACTCATGTAAAAAATGCACTAAAATGAATGAGTTTTTGCTGCTTTGTTCAACTTTTTCAACTTTTCAATTGATGGATAAAATACCCCAAAATTGACTTTTAGCAAAAACCTAGGTTACTTTGGCACTTATGACACTTTCTGCCTTTTTTTGCTTGTACAAGCTTGTACAAGGCCAAAAAAGTTTTGTGCAGGTTTACTGATGCTTCCCTTACAGCATGTCGACGTGAAACAGGCCCCAATCGATATACCACATACTGTACCATTATTCACGAGGGTGAGTCATGCACGGATGTCTTACACATCGCAGTGTGCGGAGGAACAGGAACAGGAGAACATCCTCAGAGGCTTATTGATCAATTGATCGTCCCTGTAAATATCACCGTTGCAAAGCGTTTTACAGTTTATCTCTCGTTAGCTCTCGCTCACTATCCTTATTATCTCAGTTATCAAACGGTTATTAGGGTGTTTCAGGTTCAGGGTTCACCTCTCGCTAGCACGAGACGTTTTTCCTGGTGAGCGCGAAGCGCTGCGTGCCCTCCGAGTCGGGGCTTCTATATTTATATTTCGTTCCGGCATGTAGTCCCGAATTACAGCCAATGGTTACAGTAAGGAGGGACAATTCATGGATCTGCATGTAAAAATAGAAAGATAGACTCTAGAGCGACAGCGTAGGTTGAGTAGTCTTCAAGGGAAAGAGTACGGGCCGAAGGGAAAGAGTACGCCGTATGTGGTAACACATATCCCAAATATGGAAATACGTCTGGTTACATACCAGATAGTCTAGTCCGTCGCCCATTTCAAGTGGCACCATTACAGTGCAGTGTGCAAGGCAGTGCGTGTCTATACCTTGTCTGAGAAAGGGTATCGGCCGTATCGCCTAAGAGTCAGCACTTCCCTTTGGCCGCGCCAGGGAACTGAATACCTTTACACTGAGCACCTTTACATTATGTAAAGAAAAACAGGAGCTTCACCGTGACCTGAACACAGATCGGACCAGCCCAGCCTCTCAACCCACCTCAACTCACTGGCAGTGATGGTGGTGAAAATGACGAAGGGCGCAGCAGAGTGCTATCGCGGAGAGACGAGCGAAGTAAGCGAACCGGGGGGTGCACGGAAATGGAGAGGGTGGTGCACACAAAAATGAATGACGGGGGAACTGAGTGAACTGGACTCCACTCAGAGTTTACGGTGAGTTATTCGAGCCACAGGTACAGGACTCGCCTCTGTACAAAACGTGGGACAATAATAAAGTCAATAAAGCTCAATAAAGAGCTGGTGGTGGTCCGTGGAGGTGAGACAAGTCCGCAGGGGTCGTGCGTGATCAGTACGATCAATCTCAACTGCGTGCTCCAACAGAGGGAAGCACCATAACTGTTACTGTCCCTCTTAACTCGGAGCATCGGTGGATTTCTTGTTACGCTGTTAAACGGTTTAAATCAAAGATTGGTTAACCTTGAAGCTTGAAGATTCAATATTCGACCTACGTAGCTTAGATCCTGTCTTTCTATTTTATCCTTGCAGATCCATGAATTTAATTGTCCCTTGCCCATTGGCCGTGACTTCGGTGACTACATGCCGGAACGAAATATAAATATAAAAGCTCCGAGGGCGTTCCTCAAATGTTATTATATTAATGCTGGATGAATGTACATCAACTATGATAAAAAAAATGAGGTCGTCTACGCGACGACGCCGCTGGCCACCACCACCATCGCGTCATTGGGGGTCAAAACACCGGTTCAGATTCGGGGAAAGTCGGAGGTAATGTGGGTACTAGTGCGCAGGTTCAAGTTGTGCGGCGCGATGAAAATTGTCAAAAACAAAAAGGTGACTCTCGCCACAGGCTGAAAACGTTGGTGTGTATACACGGGAGACACGATGTACAAGCTAAAAATTGACCGTCTACAGGACGCCCAAAGCACGTAAAGACTCTTAGAAGAGACGAAACGAGAGTTACGAGAATCAAGAGAAAAAAAAATAGGAAACAACGAAAGCGAAAATCGGTAACAGTTTCGGCTTTTAGCTTTTAAAGACGGCTATGGGAAGACATCAAAGTACGTGACCAGGTAATGTGAAGCAGTGGCAACCGCGGCATCTATAGCTGGTAGTACTAGTTGTTCGATTCAGTACCATCTTCGAGTGCTAGAAAACCCATATCAGTAATTGCATTGGAATCGAGATTGGAAGGTGTATTCTGACCTTTGAACATCATTAGAGCACCCATTAATATGTCAACCAACTGTTGCACCCCCGCCGGTTGAGTTACTTCAGTAGTATTTGACGGTTGACTCGGAGACGTTGTCCCGGGCTCCGCAACCCTGCAGGCAGAATAAGTACAGTCGCGCTTTGTACCGGCCGCGTTAGGTTGAGACGGAACTGGACTGGAGTAAGAAGCTGATGGTTCAGGAGATTTAGGTTCCAAAAACTAGAACGTCAGCTCAACCCATCCACGAGAAAGTAGTCTCCTCACGAGAGGTCACGGCCAAGCTAGCGACCAGAGCAAAAACGAAGGTGGTAAAGCGCATGGCAAGTGCTATGAAAGGAATGTGGGGTTGTAAAGGTCGAAAATGGTCAGAGGATCGGGCTTGCTGTAGAGATGTGCGCCGGACAACAATCACGGTAGCTTCTTATACTCGTCTGTCCTCACGATCTCTTTCAGGACAGAGATGAGCAACCAGATCTGGGCTGGAAAGTAACGGCATTTTCTCTGCTGAGGTACAGCAGATATGAATTTTCTTAATGAACGTAAGAGTATATCCAGGAGGTCGACAGGTAGGATATTGAGGCGTTGCCAATGCGTGTGCCTTGATCGGAGCACCAAGTACTGATCGTACTGACCGCCCTGATGCAAAAGGGGCCAAATGAGAGGAGATTGCATTTACAAATCGAACCCCCTGCATGGTTGGTCTGGGTACTAATGCCAGCATCGGTGATGACTTCTCGGAGTAGCGCAGGTTTTGGGTGGGAAAGCGGAGCACATTCATATTCAGTCACATCGGGAAATCGACGGTGCGCTTACGAGTAAAAATTTACATCTTGGCGCCTGGGAGCGAGTCAAGTCGAGGGCAAGGGGTGTTCGTGAGGGTGCATAATATGATTTGGTGTTGTGATATGTACATGCGTGGTTGCTAGGTGCAGGGGCATGGCGCAAAGCGCCGTCGGGCGAAGCCTGTGGGTCCAGAAGGATAGGTGAGCTGCGCGGGCGGGCAAGGCTCTCGTGCTCGTTGCAGCGATCCGTGAACTAGTGATCACAACAGACTCGCTGGTTGTGAAGTTGCTGCTGCGAGATGGAGGTGATTCTTCGCTGTTTTGCTGGTTGTGAGTGTGGTGAAACTAAGTGTGACTGTGACTGGTGTCGATTGTGTTCCTTGCAGACTCAGTCTGTTTGCGGAGAATCGACGACTTGTATTGGCTGAAGGGTGTGGTGGGAGGGTGTAATTACAGAGAGCGATGTAAGTAAGTATGGCAAACCGCTGCGGGGCACGGCTGAAGAGGAAGTAAGGTAGACGGGACATCGCCCCGCTCCATCCGGCCACCAAATACGCTCCAAACTCCGAATAAATGCTGGCTGCTTAGGTAAGGATCACGATTACCAAATAAAACTGGGACGCACGTGAGGCACATGTGCATGTACTGACGGAGATAGCTAGGAGAGAGCTACTACTAGCCCACTAGGCCCTATGAAACATTCCCATGGCCCCTTAACTCGTTGAGTCCCAAGTCAACGTCCCATGCCACGATTCCCACGAAAGGACAGTGCCAACACTCCAACACTCCTGCGTCAGCACAAGCACAACAGAAAGCTGTCTCAGAGGGCATCGAAAACTTTGAGCCTTTCCGGGCTCTCGTGACGCGAAGTCTGCTGTACGTCTGTTTCCATGGCAGTGTAGTCTGCGCAGTCTGCGCGCACACTAGGGAAATGTGATGCAGAAGGACACGGTGCTCTCCCTCGTCAAGGGCGTGGCTGTGTTTATTAACTACCTTGGTGCGTGCGTGATCTATAGACTGTTTTCTCACGTTCACATTGATCTACTTTACTTTCAGCTGCCACGTATGTTTACTTCCCCATGTTCAAACCCTCCGTGTGGGCTTTTTGACGCAAGAATACTAGGGCACACGAGGTCTCGACGTCTAAGCAACACAAAAGCATCTCTGCATCAGATATGTTCAAGGCTCTAGAGCTCATTGAGTTTCCCGACTTGATCCCACCACTTCAGGCTGAGCAACAAGGTACGCTTAGGGCTCTCTATTTTCATCGCTGCCATGTTTCCTAAACCTCACCCCGTCTCCTCACCGCCCATCCAATCCATTTCATGTTTCAGTCTACCGCGAGCTAGCCAAGAGCAAAAAGTATCATCTGGGGCGAGCGCATCTTCCAGCTCGGAATAAGAGCAGTTCCACTGCTGTGCAGCGCGGGAAAGGAAATGAACGCGTGATGGAGGTTGGCAAGTCTAGTGTGTCAGCTCCTCTGCCAAATGCACCTGGCGTACCTCCCGTCCAACCACTACCACATGTGCAAGGAGATGATGCTCATGCGGATGCCTCAACCACCGATGCGGGGACATTTGCTTTGGCCAAGCAGGGTGATTATGAAGGCGAGGCTGAGGGCGATGACGAAGATCGGACAGAACTCGATCAGCCGGAACTTGAGTCTGACGATGAGGTGGAAGAGCATGGGGCTGGGGATATGGATGATGTGGATGAGGACGTAGATATGAACATGGATGCTGATACACGGGAAATTCGGGAGGTTTTGGATGACGAGGAAGAAATGGAATGAGTTGCAGCTTCCAGAGGAGCCGACTGATACTCCCAGCAAGTAAAGTTGGTGCCGAACGTCGCCTCAAACACATGTACCGTGACTGCAAAGTAGAATCGCTCGCTCTATTTCTTCTCGGAAGCATTATGGTTGTATTTGTACACTGCCATGATGACGCCATCACTCGAGTAAAAAGTACTCTTAGCGCCCAGGGCAGTTGTCTCAGTTGTGGTTTCAAGTTGTTGGCATTACTGTAGTTCTGTAAGGATCTCCTGCTAATCGTGGTTGACGACTGGGACGACTCGGAACCGTTGTTGATATGTAGGGATGACTCGCTCGCGTCGCCGTCAAGTGACTCGGACGCGACCGACGGGGCGAGTCATCCGAGAAGTCCAACCATCGGCGTTTAAACCCGTTCTTATATTCACTTGGCTCTTGGCTCCTCGTGGATGGCTCCTCGTGGTTCATAATAGGTTCTGCGTGCGTCCCACTCCTCCAAACTATACGTCTATACCCGCGCTCCTTTAATGGACCAGACCGTCCTACAACCCGGTGGCGCGTTCGTTTATAGCGGGGACACGTAAGTTGCCTTGCATATACCAGCGCTTATCAAATCGAAAGAGATTTTCTAAACGTTTGCGGGCTGGATTTTACAGTTTATGGATACATCCTCTCCTCATACCATCCTATGCATCTCTCGCATCCATCCTCGTCCTTATTCTCCACATTATCCTTTCGTTCGGACCGATAAAAGCGCTCCGTGCGCGTATATCTACCTCAACCGAGGACACAAACGCCACCGGCGAGTACAGTACCAGCAGTACACGGACCGGTCTACTATCCGCTGTGAAGGATCATGTGGTGAGGTCAGGGGGATCAACTATCTTCGTTTTTCACCTCTCGCGTCTCGTCCTCGTCCTCTCTCTCCTTGTCCTCTCCATATTCTGCTTTCTCCAGGAAGAAGGACTGCGTTCCGCCGATTCTGGCCTGGGCCCACTAAACAAGCATTGGGGGAAATGGCGTAAACCGAAACATCGTAATGGTGGCAGCACTGGCAACTCACTGTCGAATCGCGAGTGGCTGGACCTCGCGTCATGTCTGAACTACGTATGTCTACTTGCTACTCTCAGTGTCCTATCTCTCATCTGCTCTTCTTAACTTGGAATAGCTATTTGCCTCCTTCTTGGCCCTTGTTTCCGTCACGGCTCGGAGGGCCCACGCCTCTGTGGCCTCATTCCACCTCTCCTCGATATTGTTAATCACATTCTCGGTTTATGCATACCGCGATATATGGCCGCTGCTTACTTTCACACTTTCACCGGCTGATGGGCGGGAAGGCTCTCTACTCTGGGCCAAAGTTAGCCTCCTGGCTGTCGCGGGTATCGTCATTCCCCTAGTCATTCCGCGTCAGTATGTCCCACTCGATCCCAAGGCCAGATTATTCTCCCTTCCTCTGTTTCTCCCATGCCATAACACCCTCTACAGGATCCTCAGACGGCTCTTAATCCCGAGCAGACAGCATCCGTTTTATCTATGATGATGTATACTTTCCTCGATCCTATCGTCTCAACGGGATGTCGTGTTCCACACTTGTCGCACGATATGCTTCCTCCGCTCGCGGATTATGACCATACAAAGAATCTTGTGCGAAGAAGCTTCAAGGCGGGTACATTTTACTCCAATGCGTAACAACTATTAATCCACTGCTCTAGTACCTGGATACGTTTTCCGGGGGTTCCAAAAGGCATATTTTCTGGAGTTTATTAAGTATTTTTCGTACGTCTCTTTGCTGGACTCAATTTTTCTCGATTTTACACACACTCAGGCACGGAATACATACAACTGGCAATTCTTGTCACCATTAGAGTCGTAACCACGCTTATGGCCCCACTCGGGATGAAGAACCTTTTGCAGTCCGTGTCCTATTCTACTGTTTTTTATATACGGTTGTGAACGTGTTTATTAGATATCTCGAAACTCGCGGTGAGGGTGCCGTTGTCCGCCCATGGGTCTGGATCGCATACCTTTTCCTTGGTCCAGCATTGGGCACCGTCGCTTTCCAGTGGTATATTTATATTACCGTCAGTAACCGATTAAATAATAGGGTTTTACTTATCACGCGTATCCTTTCTTTCTCTTACCATCCAGACCGGTTCCCTGGTGCGCACCTCGGCTATTATCACGCAGCTCGTCTTCGAGCACGCTCTGCGCATTCGGGTAAAAGCAGAGGCTTCCTCTTCACCGAGGACGACACCCGCCGTCACACCCGAGGCTCGTAGCGAAGCGACAACGCCGGACAATGTCTCAGTAGCCGATGATATTGGGCCCGAGACCGACGGTGGTAGCAGCGAGGAGAATGGGCAATCCACCACATTGAGCAATAAAGGCAGGCAGAAAGAGGAGTTCCCCGAAATTCAGGCTGGCGGCGATGGCAACGAGGACCCGGGAAAAGCGAGTAACTTAGTTGGAAAAATGAACAACTTGGTCTCCACTGATCTGGAGAACATTATTGAAGGGCGGGATTTCCTTCTCCTTGGTCCGTCATCCATTTATCATCCATTTACATCTCTCTAAATAACTCACGTGACACTCGTCTCCACGCGCAGTCTTGTATACCCCTCTTCAAGTTGTCATATGCGTTTGGTTTTTATACACCATCCTTGGCTGGAGTGCATTTGTCGGATTCGTAGCGATGGTTGTTCTCTTTCCTGTTCCTGGCCTCCTTGCAAATAGGATTCAAAAAGTCCAAAAGGAGACCATGAAACGGGTAAATTTGCCACATTGACGTATTGGGTATCAGGGATTGAACTCGAAACAGACAGATGCGCGGGTCCAGGCTGCTACAGAAAGTGAGGTGGCGCTTACGAACGGGCGTAGCATATACTGACTACTGCCGTTCCCCATAGCGATGAGTATTCTGCGCATGATCAAAATGTTTGGGTGGGAGCCAAAGATCGCAGAAAGACTTGCTGAAAAGAGAGAATATGAGCTGCAATGCATCAAGATACGCCAAATTCTGAACTTGATCAATACGAATATTAAGTTGGTTTAGTCTCCGATCCCAGTTGTATACTCTCTGAACCCAGAATCTAGCTTTCTCATACCCACTGTTACTGTACGCTCTCATTTTCTGTGACGACTTTTGCTCTGATCGACTCTCTTTTGAAGATGATTGTCACCTACGTTACTTACGTGTGTAGATTCGACTCTTTCATACAAACGCCTGACTCATCTCTTTCATAGACCGTTATTATGAAGCAAGCACTCACACGTATGTTTCTTGGTATTAACGCTGAGTAACCATGCCAACCCCTTGTGTAGCATCGGCCGTATTCTCCTCAATCGCTGGTGAGTCTTGGGTCGTTCTTGTCGGAATATCTAGTAGTGGAACACCTTTCTTTCAGTGTTCGATCTTCTAAAGGAACAGCTCCACACGGTCTTCTGGATGATGCCGGTCTTCATTCAGGCCAAGGTCTCCCTTGACCGTACTGATGATTTCTTACGCAATGTGAGAGGGCTTTGTTTCACTGGTCGTTTATCTGACATTTTGCCTTGTCTTACAGACGGAGCTGTTGGATGAGTACGCAGATGCTGAGAAGGGCTCTGAGCGTATCATGCTAACAGACGCTTCACACTTTGATCGGGGTGTAATCGGATTCCAGAATGCGAGCTTCACCTGGTCTAATGATGGTGTCAATGATGGATCCCTTACCCCTAGGCGCCGGTTTACCTTGCGCGTCGATGGCGAATTGCTTTTCAAGCGAGGCTGCTTCAATCTTATTATCGGACCGACCGGCTCCGGGAAAACATCGTTGTTGATGGCACTGTTAGGTGAAATGCACTTCATCCCAATGACCCCGGATGCTTGGTATCATTTGCCAAGATCTGGTGGTGTGAGCTACGCTGCACAGGAGGCGTGGGTTCAGAATGAAACAATAAGGGTGAGTCCAAACTGCGTCCTGGTGCAGACCATCTGATAATAAAAAAATAGGATAACATCGTATTCGGCGCTCCGTACGACGAGGAGCGGTACAAAAAAGGTACTCGTCTCTCCTCAGCTGGGCTATTCGTTGTATTTAAATTCCCTGTTAGTCATCTATCAGTGCGGACTGGAACGTGATCTTAACTTGTTCGATGCTGGGGATGAGACAGAGGTCGGAGAGAAAGGTCTGACATTAAGGTAATGTGAATTGTTCATCACGCGACCTATTGTTTGATTCATTCCTTCTGATAGTGGCGGTCAGAAGGCGCGTGTCTCTCTCGCGCGGGCTGTCTATTCTTCGGCTGAGATCGTTATTTTGGATGACGTAAGCCGCTTCCTTTGCGGTGGTGTGGTGCTGATGTTGCTGACATCGCCGTACGAATAAGGTCCTCGCTGCTTTGGATGTCCACACCTCCCGATGGATAGTAGAGAAGTGCTTCAAAGGTGACCTGATTCGTGGAAGAACGGTCTTGCTTGTCGTAAGTGAATAGGTCTACCCCGAGTTTGTTGATTGTCGACATTCCACCTTAGACCCATAACGTTGCGATGGCCAGTCCGCTGGCAGACTACGTCGTGTCCTTTGGCAGAGACGGACGGGTGGCCAACCACGGCTCGGCCTTAGATGCGGCCGCGGAATTTCTAACTGTTTCCCCGGAAATGGTTGAAGATATTCTGAACGAGGAGAAACGAACAGACCAGGAACCTGATGCGACGGCGAAGCAGACTGATGGAAAGTTGATTTTGGCTGAGGAAATTGCCGAGGGACAAGTCAGCTGGGACGCATGTAATTCCTAATTTTTTTACACTCCGGCTGGATTCCCTGAAACTAACCTGGTTTGTATAGTTAAGCTATTTTTCAGGGCTTTGGGTGGATCCCACGTTTTTCTGTTCTGGATAGTGTTCCTCGGCGGCTTATTGCTCTGCGAAGCATTCATGGCTGGGCAAACATGGTTCATGGGATATTGGGCAGAGCAATATGTCCTCTACCCATCAGAATCGGTCAACGTCACTTTGTATGTGGTCACATTTGTATTTTTGTTATTGATAGCTCATTTTTTTCGTAGCTATCTCACAGCCTATGGGCTTCTTTTGCTTGCTGGTGTAATCGCTTACGGCGCTGGCTCCACTGTATACATTTTTGGTACACTGAGAGCGTCGAGATCAATTCATGGTAAACTTATCGAAGCTATTCTGGGTACAACTTTGAGGTATGTTCTGAAGTATTCGTACCGGGATTGATGGGTCATGTCTTCTACGTTTCAGATGGCTAGACACGACCCCTACGTCTCGAGTGATTACTCGTGTTACTCAAGATATTCGCTCCCGTATGTTTTGCCTTTGTCTCTGCGAGTGCATACCAGTGGCCTGAATATCACAATCACAATGCTACTTTTTAGTGGATGGGCCGATATCTCTTGGCTTCGAATGGCTTAACGAGATTAATATCTCAATGCTGATCAAGGCCATGGCTGTGGTGTACCTCACGCCCGTGTTTATCTTCCCATGCGTGATCATCGCCGTTGTGGGAGCTCGGCTGGGCCAGGTGTACATGAAAGCACAGATTGCGATCAAGCGTGAGATGAGCAATGCCAAGGCTCCAGTCTTGGGTCACTTTGGCGCCGCTGTCGCCGGACTCAGTTCGTTCTTTTTTTTTGATGCTACGTTTTGGGTAGTAGACACTGTGTCTGACATATTGAGTTTAGCGTCGATTCGCGCTTACGGGGCGCAACTCGCCTTCCGTGAAGAGTCATACAAGCGAATTGATAGGTACACTAGAGCTGGTCGATCCTTCTATAACATGAACAGGCAAGTTGTCTGACACAATTAGGAACCCACTACCATATCATCCCGCTTTTTTTATATAGATGGATTAGCTTGCGCATCGACTTCCTTGGTGGATTGTTTGCTGCGGGCCTTGCCGCTTACTTGATTTACGTCCCCAACGAACATGTTCGTCCCTCAGATACGGGCTTCTCGCTAACCATGGCCAGTACGCGCCTTATTCCTGACCCTTCTTACCTTCACTGACATGATTGGTGATTCCGGCCCGAAGTTGGATTTAGCGGCATGATTCTCTGGTGGGTACGCATGTACAACGACTTTGAGGTGAACAGTAAGGAAACCTTTAACCCACTAACCTTTCGATTTTTTCTGATTTTTCTGATTTTCTCAGGCAACAGGTGAAAAAAAGGTGTCTCCTTGGAAGACATGAAAGTGCTTATATAGCGGGTTCTACAGCCTGGAACGCATACACGCGTATATCAACGTCGAGCAAGAGCCAAAGCCAACCGAGCAAGGCATTCCTCCTGCCTACTGGCCGGCAAGTGGAGAGCTGAGGGTCGAGAAGCTGACTTCGCGTTACTCTCTGGTACGGACTCGGAAATGCTCTAGCTCTCCCCTTCAGATTTTCATACAAGGGAATCAGGATGGACCTGAGGTTCTTCACGACATATCTTTCCATGTCAAGTCTGGCGAACGTGTCGGTGTTGGTGAGCGCTCATTATTCATAGCAAATTGCCTGTGCTGACCTTCAGGCAAGTCGGTCGTACGGGAAGTGGCAAGGTAGTTGGCTTCTTGTCAGTATCATTTTCGAGGAGCCTGACGCTCTGCAGAGCTCTCTGACTTTATCGTTGTTGCGCTGCATCTTTACTGAAGGAAATGTATACTACGATGGCAAACTCACGAGCTCGATCAACCTAGATGCTCTCCGCTCAAGTATCACCATCATTCCTCAAATGGTAAAAGTCTAGAAACTTTTCCTCTTATGAACCAAAACTGAAACGGCAGTATTCTACTAGCCCGAGCTGCTTAGTGGAACGCTGAGAGAGAATCTTGATCCTTTCTCACAATACGACGATGCAACGCTCAATGGGGCTCTGCGTGCTTCGGGGCTATTCTCGTTACAGAGTGAGGATGACGAGGATCGTCTGACATTAGAGAGCCAGATCGCGACCGGGGGCGGTAACCTTTCGGTCGGGCAGCGACAAATCTTGGCGTTGGCCCGCGCGATCGTCCGCGGAAGCAAGTTGCTCATCCTAGACGAAGGTGACTTTCTCTCCCCCTTCGTAGTAGTAAATGATCTCCAGCGCTAAACGAGTACTACATCTCTTATATTCAGCAACATCCGCAATTGGTAATACCTCTCGTATTTATTCTCTCCTTAGAGTAGTCTGACTTACAAAAACGAACTGTAGATTACAAGACAGATACGATCATTCAGACGTCCCTTCGTAATGAACTCAAGGGCGACGTTACCCTAATCATGGTCGCACATCGCTTACAGACGATCATCGACGCTGATAAAGTGGTACGTAGTCCCTTCTTCCCCTTCCGTATTTGATATAAACTAACAAAATCAAAAAAGATGGTCTTGGACGCAGGTCGCATCGTAAGCAGCGACTCCCCATCATCATCCGTTTATAAATACTAATACATTTCGACTCTTCATGGATTGCCCTCAGGTGGAATTCGATAAGCCCAGCGAATTGCTCAAAAAAGAGGGCGGCAGGTTCCGTTCGTTGGTCGACAAGAGCGGCGACAAAGACTTGCTCTATCAGCTGGCCAACAAGGCGGCGGAGGCACCGTAGGCCGTAGGCATCGTTGTGGATGATGTGATGACAAACCGCGGAGTGATCAGTCCTTGTCGATTGTGTTGATTGCTTTTCTTGTTTTTTTAATTATCTATACTGCATCTTTTCTATGTGATAGAGCGCCGAGACATATCTATAGAGCTGCTACTACGGCCATCATGCGATAACCCCTTCAGATGAATAATAAAAATAAACCTTGCCAGGTCACTAGTCCGCGGGTTATCACGGATCGAAAGGGGAAAAAAAAGTTTGGACATGTTTTTTGGGTGGAAAGGTTTATTGCCAAGGGTTTCCTGATAAGCTGATTCGTAATGACGTGCCCGATAAAGGCTAGGTAAG
Source organism: Russula abietina (assembly GCA_003313715.1). NCBI lineage: Eukaryota > Fungi > Basidiomycota > Agaricomycetes > Russulales > Russulaceae > Russula > Russula abietina. The sequence continues at coordinate 33,641 of QLOU01000630.1, forward strand.
ATGGTGTAGAATGTGTAAATGTAATATGCACGGAATGGAGAGAGGTAACCAGAGAGAGAGAGAGATGTACAGGTACATAAGCACGGGAAGAAGAAAAGTGTCCGAAAGGTATCGATCGTGAATATGGGAGGTATCGACCGCGAGTTAAACGTACGCACGAATGCGGGTGGAATGATGGTGATGATGATGATGATGGATGGATGCTAGTGGTGTCACAACTAGTAGTGATTAGTTTTATAGTAGGTAGGTAGGTAGTCGGTGTCGGTAATGAGGCTGAGTTATGTCGAGTGGAGTAAAAATGCGTGCATATGTACAACGAAACTGAGTCCAAGTCCAAAACGGCAACAGCACGCACGCAAAGTTGATAGCACATACAAATAACAAGGGGAAGAGATAAGATAGAAAAACTGATACTCGTACAAACTTTAATTTTACAAAGTTTCCTTTCGGGGTTGTGCGTTGACTTCATTTATTTCATATCTTTTTCATTGAATGGCGCAATTCCCATTCGATGTTTTGGATGTGGATTGGCCGCGTCCGCGTCTTGTTCGCTGCGTATCCTGCGTAACGACGGTTCTGCTGGCGGCTGGAGCTTTCGACGATGATGCAGAAGCCGATGAAGAAATATTGACAGCTGGCGGCGCCGCATCACAACCCGAATAAACACTCGCGCGACGGAGCGCGGCCGCCGCCGCCGAAGTGGCAGAATCAGCAGGAGGACGGATAGAACAGGGAGATTTAGGGGAAAGCGCAGGTGAAGGGGACGCAGGTGAAGGAGAAGGGCGAGGACCCGTGTTAGACGACGAGCCCGTCACAGCCGAAACGACGGATGTATCGATGCGCGCAGCACGACTCGATATGCTCTCCGCAGCAGTCTGCAAGCTTCGCAAGCTGTTCGATTGCTGTGAGTCCTGCGGGGACACCGAGCTGCTGATACTCGAAATCGACAGTGGGCGCTGCTGCTGCTGCTGCCGCGGTTCCCTCTGACCCGTGAGGATAACAGACAATTTCCGTCGGATGACGTTACCCTCTGAGAGTAAAGATTTAATAGGCTGCTGTGATTGTCGTGGGCCTGGAGGAGGGGTTCCGCCGGCGAGAGAGATGGACGAGTTGGAGTGCGTGGGATCTGGTGAGAGCGATGGGCGCGAGCGTTTGAACGGAGATAAAACTTTATATGCGATAGGCGCGTGCGTGGGCGAATGCATGGGGGAATGCATGGGCGATGACTGCGATGCCGTTGCCAACGGAGATTGCTGAAGCTGTGGCGAGCTGGTGCGTTCACGGTCCAGGCTCCCGCGTGACGAGCTTGCGCCGAACCCATCAGAAGCAGTTGTGGTTGCAGGTGCAAGTACAGGGGGAGGCAAGCGGGTGAATATATCAGCGGGACTGCTTCCACGTTCCGCGAATTGTGCGTGCATGAGCAGCTTGGATCGTAAGTCG
>QLOU01000631.1:0-15000 GCA_003313715.1 Russula abietina
TCGTCAAGGGAAAAGAAAAGGGAAAGGTTACGCAAGGGGGAACGTATTTCGAACCTGGCTTCGCGCCAGCGGAATTGATATTGATATGAAAGAACCAGCACTCAGTCGCTTGCCGAGGACCAGGAAACAGGTCGTCAGGAAGATATATATAAAGTGATCCAAATCCCCCTCAGGGCCTCGCACTACAGGGCCTTAGACTCAGTCAACCTGATTTCTACTCAGCCTCGTCTCTACCCACTTTACGTATATCATCATCATGGGTTGGTTCGGCGACGACCACGACTACACTCAGTCGTACAATGACGTGAGTTTGTCCTTTACGCTGTGGTGCTGCGTGGTGTTGATCCTCACTTGATCGCAACTGGGCCTAGTACATGATGCCCATTTCATGAACCCCGTTTTTGGCTGCGCTCGTTCAGTTCCCGTTGAAAGGGCCCCAGGCTGTCCACGCTCGACCGTACTTTCTCCTACTTGGTACACTTGTCACATTGCACCACTTCTCCCGGGCCGTTCGCAAACCTCTCCGCTCCCATATACACTTCCCATTGTGCGAACGTCCGGTGTTACTTAACGCAGCAGCCCCACATCTACATGAGTATTCATTAAACACACCGTAAAAGCGGATCACGACGTCGGCGACCACGCTATTAGGTGGACTAAATCCCTCGATGTAGTACATGTGCAACACCGGTTCTTCAATTCCGAGCGGCGAGCGCACGCAACTGGTATACGCTCCCTTCTAGGACGTCACGTGGCAGACCTGCCCGTAGCGTCGGAGTTTGGAGCGTTGTCTTGGTGCCACCGATGGAGCGGGGCGCGCCTTTACTGCTAGCAGCGGCTTGTCATCTGTGAGTCCCACCACACCCTTCAGCTAATACATAGTCGTCGATTCTCCACAAACAGACTGAGTCCGCAAGTAGCACAATCGACGCCAGTCGCAGTCACATTTCACCACACACAACCAGCAAACCAGCGAAGAATCACCTCCATCTCGCAGCAGCAACTTCACGACCAGCAGGTCTGTTGTGACCACCAGTTCATGGATCGCTGCAGCGAGCGCAAGAGCCATACCCGCCCGCGTGGGTATATCGCAGAAACCGAGATTTTTGACTGAGACGGGGTTGCGACGGAGTGTGAGTCCAACTGGCCTCGTAGAGAGAGACTGAAAAGCTCTTTGACGAGGTTCGACTGTGCAGCCTCTCGTCTTCCAGGCGCTCCTCTTCTTGGCGTTCCCGCTCGCGTAGCTCTTCTTCTACGCGTTCCTGCTCGCGTTGAGCACACTTTTGCTCCTCCTCTGCTAGGCGTTGCTTCTCGCGGCGTTTCCGCTCGAGCCGCTCCATTTTGGCTCTGCGGACTGCCTGACGACCTTTGTCCAGCGCGTCGGAGAATATCTTGTGCGCGACACAAGGGAGAATGTCGCGGTCGTCTAACTCGGGGAACCCTGGGATGACGAAAGAGGGCTTGACGGCGAGCGCCCCTGGAGGTTGTGGGTGCGTGGGGGCCTGAGGTACGAGAACTGTGTCGCTTCGTCGGAGGGGCTTCCTCCGGGAGCCCATCCAGTCATTGCACACGCGCCTTCGGACTATAGTAGTTGCTTGTCACTGTTTTGAGATGATTATAATCCGTAAGTTACGTTACATTTTTTATTATAATTTTTTTAATTACATCTGTCAAGTCAACCCCTGTTCACGCCCCCCTAACTTCGACGCTTCAACTTCAACAACGAAATGGACAATAACAGTCGTAACCAACAATTACTCAAACCACTGCGAGAATCGATTGTCGACAAACCACCCTACATAAGCGGGACCCTCCAACTTCCCGAATCTTCTTTCTCATTTTTTTACAAGATTGCCAAGGACGGCGTCGCTGCCAGGTTCTAACCTCTCAAGATCAAAGACTGTTTGTTTCAGGCTGACACCCTTGTCACAGATATATTAACCTTGTCAATGCTACTCCAGACCAGTTGGAACAGTTCTCTCAGGCCTGTGAACAGGCTGCTTTTGGTATGAAACAGGAGCTGGTGCTAGACGAGACCTACCGCAAAGCCGGGAAGATGGATTCGGAATGCTTTTCTTCAACGTTGGACCTTTTCAACACCGACCTGATAAATATCGTCCGTGATAACCTTCTTGAAGGTCTAGAGTCGAAAAGGGGTATAAAAGCTGAGTTATACAAACTAAACATCTACAGTACGTATTTAACCTTCGTTCATCCTATTTGGTACCAAGTTATGCTCGATTTGCTGCCCATTGTAGACAAGGGGTCATTCTTTAAGCCTCACGTTGATACTCCACGGAGCGGAAAGATGTTCGGGTCCCTCGTCGTCGTCTTTCCGACGCCCCACGAGGGTGGAGCTCTTTTCCTCCGGCACCACGGCAACGAATGGATCTTCGACTCTGCCAAGGCGCTTGAGGCACTCGACCAGCCAACGATAGGCTACGTGGCATTCTTCAGCGATATCGAGCACGAGGTTGCACCAGTCACAGCGGGACATCGTATCACATTGACATACAACCTCTATTTCGATGGCGGCGGATCTGCCTCTAAGGGTGGCGCAGTCTCTAAGCACCCCATTCCCCCGCAACTACCGAATCAAGTAGGATTCAGTGAAGCCTTCAAAGAGCTACTCGAGAACCCAGAGTTCCTGGCAGATGGCGGCACGCTTGGATTTGGGCTGAGGCATGTCTATCCGATCAAGAAGAGCCTCAAGCACGTTTACAATGTCCTGAAGGGGAGTGACGCGGTCATGTACCAGAGCATGCGTGCGCTCGGGTTTGATCCGGTGTTGTACGTGTACTACGAGGATGACCGTTACAGCGACTACTACTACGACGGCGACGAAGACGATGAAGATGATGACGATGACAACGACAACGACTATGACAGAGACAAAGACTACAGCAGGGTACATAGGCCACAACGAGGCGCGATTGTCGACGAACTAATGGACTTCAGGAGATCCTATGATGAGCAATCAATTACCGACATTGTGCAGGGGGAAGGTGGAATCCCCGTGTTGTGCGAAGATGACAAGAAGATGCACGACACTGACGATGAGGATCCCGAGACGGTGGAGTGGGTCACTCCGCTGACGAAGTATAATCGTCAAACGGGTGCTTTCGCATCTTATGGGAACGAGGCGTCGTTGAACTGGGCGTACGGGGACGTATGTATTATCGTACGCATCGGGAAGGCTGGAGATAGGTTGGAGTTTCCGATGGCCGCAGAGATGAAAAGTGAATACCTGCAAAGCTGGAGACGCTCGCATCGAGACAGTTTCTGGTGAGATTGGGAAACGAAGAATCGCTGCACTCTTTGAGGTTTAGGAATTAGGCAACTGCATTACTATTCTACGTGTTCATGGAGTAGAACAACGCGCGTTGGCCTCCTTGTCCTTGTACTAGTAGACTTGGCCGCGTGTGCGTGCAGTAGATGTGAGGTTTAAATCTAAAAAAATTGTTTTCTGGAATCACAAAAGAGTGATGCTGTCGTGAACCAAGTGAACCGAACTCTAGGCGGGAACACCATAGAAGCACACGGCTGATCGAGACATCTTGACTGGAATACGCACCACCTTGCGCATTAGCATATTGTCGCCTGGGAGCAAGTCAAGTAGCGAACTAGTAGCTAGCGTGGAGAGCTCGTAATGCGTAAGGTTTACTAGGTGCAGGACGGAGCCGGCGGCCGGGAGCACCGTCGGGTGAAGCCTGTGGATCCAGCTGGAGTGAGCCGTGCGGGGGGGTATTAGGGCTCTCGCGCTCGCTGCAGCGACCCGTGAAACTGGTGGTTACGACAGGCCCGCTGGTTATGAACTTGCTGCTGCGAGATGGAGGTGATCCGTGATCCTTCGTTGTTTTGTTGGTTGTGAAGCGCTTGCTGTTGTGGCATGTGGGTTTGGCTCGCCTGCGAAGGAGCACTGATGGACTATTGATTGAAGGGAGCTGTGGGTGGGTGTAATTACATTACAAGAGAAGAACTGAGTATGTAGTACGAACTACGAAGAACCACTGGCCTTTAAGTGGATGTAGTGAAAGGACAGATAGTAAACGATGCCTTGTTGCTCCGTCGGCCATCCAAGACCATGCTCAAACTCTGACGCTGCGTGCCGTGTCTGCGCCAAGGACCACTCAAGCATGCATGGCCTTGAGCAAGCTTGTATAAAAACCGTTGAAGGGACGGTTGCAAGTTAATCTGAGAGTGTTCGGCGCATGGCCGCATCATCCCAAAAAAAAGGGAGAGTGCGGCAATCCGCGGGATGGTTCGGTAAGTCACCTGACCGCTGTGCCAACGTCCACTCAGCAACCCCTGCCCACTTACCCAGATCATCGACTTCAGCTTCAACAACCAGATGCAAAATCAGTTCCACAACAGTCGTAACCAACAACTACTCAAACCACTGCGAGAGTCGATTGTCGACAAACCGCCCTACATAAGCGGGACCCTCCAACTTCCCGAATCTTCTTTCTCGTTTTTTTACAAGATTGCCAAGGACGGTCGCGCTGCCAGGTTTCTAACCTCTTAAGGATCAAAGAGTGTTTCATTGTTTCAGGCTGACCATTCTTGTCGCAGATATATCAACCTTGTCGATGCTACGCCGGACGAGTTGGAGCAGCTCGCTCAGGCCTGTGAACCGGCTTCTTTTGGTATGAAACAGGAGCTTGTGCTGGACGAGACCTACCGCAAGGCCGGGAAGATGGATTCGGAATGCTTTGCTTCGATGTTGGACATTTTCAACACCGACCTGATAAACATCATCCGTGATAACCTTCTTGAAGGTCTGGAGTCGAAAAAGGGTATAAAAGCTGAGTTATACAAACTAAATATCTACGGTAAGTATCTGATCTTCGTTCAACCTATCTGATACTATGTTCAAGTTGCTGCCCACTGTAGGCAAGGGGTCATTCTTTAAGCCTCACGTCGATACTCCACGGAGCGAAACGATGTTCGGGTCCCTCGTCGTCGTCTTTCCGACGCCCCACGAGGGTGGAGCCCTTTTCCTCCGGCACCATGGTCAGGAATGGATGTTCGACTCTGCCAAGGCGCTTGAGGGACTCGATCAGCCAACGATAGGCTACGTGGCATTCTTCAGTGATATCGAGCACGAGATTTCACCAGTCACATCGGGACATCGTATCACATTGACGTACAACCTCTATTTCGATGGCCGCGGATCTACCTCTAAGAATGACGCGGTCTCGGAGCATCTTATTATTCCCCCACAACTACCGAATCAAGTAGGATTCCGTGAAGCATTCAACGGCGCTACTCGAAAACCCAGAGTTCATGGCAGATGGCGGCACGCTTGGATTTGGGCTGAGGCATGTCTATCCGATCAAGAAGAGCCTCAGGCACGTTTACAATGTCCTGAAGGCGAGCGACGCGGTCGTGTACCGGAGCATGCGTGCGCTCGGGTTTGATCCGGTGTTGTACGTGTACTACGAGGATTACACTGACTGCTACCGCGCGGATTACCGTTACTACTACTACTATGACGACGACGGCAAAGGTAACAACAGCGACGACCACTCTGACAGAGAAAAAGACTACAGCAGGCTACATCGGCCACATCGAGGCGCGATTGTCGACGAATTAATGAACTTCAGGGAATCCTATTTTGAACAAGGGGTTCTCGATGTTGTACAGGGGGAAGGTGGGATCCCCGTGCTGTGCAATGACGACATAATGAGGCGCCACAAGGACTCCGAGAGGGTGGAATGGGTCACCCCGGTGACGAAGTTTAATCGTCAACAAGGCGCTTTCGCAACTTATGCGAATGCGCCAGAGTTGAACTGGGCGTATGGGGACGTATGTATTATTGTACGCATCGGGAAGGCTGGTGACAGGTTGGCGTTTCCGATAGCCGAGGAGGTGAAAAATGCACACCTGCAAATCTGGGAAAGCACGCATCGGAGCCCATGACGCATAGATTTGATTTTCGTAGTAACTTAGTAGGTAGAACCGGAAAGGTTTGTCGTATGTACTGTATCAGGAAAACAGGCGTGGGGCTCATGTTTTGTAAACAAGTGGGTAGTACATACTATATCAGATTCTAAACGTGGGTTTTTTTTACGACAATATTGTGTACATGGTACTGGATTTTATGTGTGCATCCAAACGGTTTCTAGTGAGATTGGGAAACGAAGAATTGCTACAGTCTTTTAGGCTTGGGCGTCAGACACTCAATTGAATTACTTACTTACTATGCAAAGCGTTCATCCTGGAGTGAACAACCTCGGTGCTTCTTTGTTTACAGAGCCCGGTAGTGACCCAAGGACACACAAGCGTCTGAACAGCATGTGCAGAAGGCCCAAGAGAAATGAGAAAAGGATAAGGCAATGAAGGAAGCGAACTCAGTCACGGTGGCTCGCCGCCATGAATGTCACGGTGCTGCGCAATCCCGGCCCGGGCGCTCGAAAGCGGTTTCAGATGTCCACCAATTTGTTTTTCCCACCCACACACCCAGCGCTCAGCGCTCAGCCTTTACTCAATCAATGCGTTTGTGGGCACGTTGGAACTCTTAGAGGCGGCGTTCCTAGGCGAATTTAGCAGCTCATTCTAACCCCTCAACAAGCTCCCGGATTACCGCCTGCTAATCTGCCTGCAACAACTGAACATGATCTTCCATCATCTCTCCGTATTCAGCCCTCTTCTCAACAAACGATTCGAACCCCTTCACAGTTGGCCATTCTAGCCTGAGGAATGAATGCTGTATATAAGTACCGTCTCCAGTAACAGGAGGAGTCCAGTTCTCTGGCAACTTTCGCGCGTCTGCCGCCTGATTAAGTTCAAAATTGACGATTGAAGGCGTGAACAACGTCAGCCATATGGTCCGACAGTGAGATGACAACATCCATTAATATTCATTGGACCCCTTTCGCGTCCGTCTATTCTACGTCCTTCTAAGCTGTGCTTTCTCTAAGGGCTAAAATCGAAGCATCAGTCAGATAACGCATTCAAGTCATAAAAGAATCTCGTCGAACCTTTCTCCGAGTCTACCTGCACCATGCTTCCGGAGTAGATCTCCAATCTTTCGATATCCTTTTCGCAACGATACTTGGTATGGTGTTTCACCCGTGTCATTCAATGCGTGTATGTCCGCGCCACGTTCAAGTAACAGTTCCACGACCTCGAGGGGTCCATTTCCTGCTGAGAGGTGCAGAGGAGTCAAACAGGCGTTCGACCTTGCGTTTACGTTCGCGCCGTGATCGAGAAGAATCCGTGCGACTTCGAGGTGTCCATATCGTGATGACTGGTGCAGCGGGGTCCACCCCCACTTATTACGTGAATCCACCTCCGCGCCCCGCTCAATGAGAAAGAGCACGGTATCGACCATCCCTTTGGCTGCCGCTCTGTGTAACGGAGTCCGGTTATCTGCATTGCGGGGGTTGATATCCACTCCGCGTTCGAGCAACGACTTCACACTGTCAATCTTCCCCTCTTCCGCCGCAGCGTACAACGAATCCTTTGCCTCGTCTTTCCCATCCCCATCCGCCTTGTACTCAACTGGGTCCAATGTCGTGGATCGTAACTTGTCTCGAATAGTTGCATTTGATCTGTACTCGGAAATGAACTTCGCAACCTCAGCTTGGCCATTCTCGGATGCCAACTCTTCCGCACTTCTACCGGCCTTGTTGACCACGTCGACATCAGCACCCCGTCGAAGCAACAACTTGACAACTTTGAGATGCCCACGTCGCGATGCGGCATGTAACAGAGTCCACCCGTTGCTGTCCGCAGTATGCACAATTGCTCCGTGGTCGATCAGCAGACGGGCGATCGCGGCATTCCCATTCGTTACTGCTCGACAGAGTGGTGTTTCTTCCTTGTCATTGGATCCGTCGACAATTGCGCCACACTGGATCAGCGACTCAGCAACCTTGAGGTGGCCATTAGCCGATGCTAGATGTAAGGGGCTCGAGAGGTTATTGCTCTTGATGTTCGGATCAACTCCGTGGTCAAGCAACAGCTGTACCATGTCGAGGTGTCCATGTCGTGAGGCGTGGTGTAATGGGACCTGGCTCTGGTTGTCCCCTACATTTATGTCGGCACCTTGTTCAATGAGGAAGCGCGCGACTTGGACTTCACCCTTGCTTGATGCCAATGCTAACGGGGTCTTTTGGGACCCGTTCTGAACGTCGACAGGAGTGCCGGTGTTGGTGATCAGTCGCACGACGTCGAGGTGTCCGTTTAGCGATGCGATGTGGAGAGGATTCGAGTTACTGTTGTCTCCAATAAGGGTATTTGCACCTTGATCGACCAGGAAACGTACAATATCGAGCTTCCCGTTACTAGATGCCAGGTACAATGACGTCTGCCCATATCGGTTCCGAATGTCGACATCGATACCACACTCTAGCAAGATCTTCGTGAGGTGGAGATGCCCTTCATAAGCCGCCAAGTGGAATGGAATCTCGCCTTCCTTATCTGGGGCAGACACGGCAGCGCCCTTCTCGATCAGGAAGCGTGCCATATCGAGGTACCCATGAAACGATGCTTCGGCCAAGGGAGTCCACAAATCTTCATTTGAGCTGTCAACATTTGCGCCACGATCGATCAGCAACCTTGCGATGCCGAGGTGCCCGTTGCAGGACGCTTCATGTAGAGGAGTCCAGCCACCTTCATTCTGTGCATTTACTTCGGCGCCACGGTCTATAAAAAGGCGTGCGAAGTCAAGGTATCCATGTCGTGACGCTTGGAGCAGAGGAGTCCAGCCACCGTCTTCCTGTGCATTCACATCGGCGCCGCGATCAATTAAAAGTCGTGCGACATCAAGGTATCCAAATCGTAACGCATAATGGAGGGCAGTCCAACTTTGCTTCTCGCGTGCATTCACGTCAGAGCCGCAGTCTAGCAACACCCGTGCGACGTCGACATGGCCGTATCGTGAAGCAACGTGTAATGGAGTGAGGTCGCCCACATCCCGCGAATTGATGTCTGAGCCACGATCTATAAGGAAGTGCGCCATGTCGGGCTTCCCGCTAGCACAGGCAAGATATAGCGGTGTTTCTTGCCTCTCATTCCGGGTCTCGAGACCTGCATTAGATCCCAGTAGCAGTTCTGCGATTTCACGATACCCAGATTGCGCTGCTGCGTGTAGAGGGGCACTGCCATCATCGTCGGTCGCATTCACATCCGCGCCAGAATTCACGAGAAGACGCGCGATCTCGAGTGATGCTTTCGCCAACACAAGCTGTCCGCCCTGTGATACCCTATGAAGCGGAACCCTGCTGTGATGGTCACGAGAGTCGGGATCGGCACCATTTTTAAGGAGAAGCGACGCGACTTGTAAATGTCCCTTGACTGACGCAGTATGTAATGGGGTTGTGTTAGAACCGCCCTTGCTATTGACGTCCCGTGGATGAGCAGCGATCAGGTGCTCTACGAGACCAACGAAACCGCAAAGAGAGGCATAATAAAGTGGCACAGCCTCGGGCTGCGTCGGATGTGTCGTGGCCATTTGCTCCGTCCAATAATGGTCGATGTCGAATAGCCAGACCCATGCCGCGAAATGTGGCTTCGCCGGATCGAATAAACGCTCCATGACCTCTTTGATGTGCGATGATACGTTACTAAACTGGGCATGATCGACCCAGTATCGAGCGGCATATGAGGCGAGGGGAAAGTGAGCTATGGTATCCCTGTCGGTTTCGTCGTCGAAATGGAGGAGGATGCTGAGGCTGATGTGGGTAAGAATGGTATGTGCGGGTTCGGGGAGAATGTGATAGTATGAAAGGCGCTCTTCAGCCGCCGCGAGTCGTTCCGATGTCAAGTACTCTTTCACCGAGAAGTGAGAGAATTGCACCACTTGATGACCTCCCCTGTCGATGGTGGATATCAGACTGGAACATACGGACAAAATCGTTTCTTCTGCGTATGCAGGACGCCAATCTGTGTTAAATGTAGGGAGCTCTTCCTCGTCGAACTGAATTGCAAGAATCTCCGCGAGCTCTTCGACACGAAGAGGGCGAATAGACACCATGAGACATCGGAAAAGTCGTTGCGCATATTCCCGCTTCTCTTCATCGATACCCAGCAGAGTACGGCTATACGTTTCGTCCAACGTCCTCGGCAAGTCGTCCAAGACCTTCCGAATACTCGGAGGAAGAGTTCGACGCAGCCTGTCGACCTGGCAGACCACCCAGCGGAACCTGTGAGAACACGTGAGCGTTGATTGATATTTATTGCGAAGCCTACGACAAGAGACGAGACAGGTGGTCACTTACATGCCGTCCGCTTTGCTAGATAGGGTATCGACAACAAGTTTCTTGTCCTCCTCGCACCATCTCTGCATGCTCCGGTCCGAACGGACTATAGCATTGATGTATTCAACTATGTCTTTCTTTTGCCCAATCTCGTCATGGAGAGATATCTTGAGAGTCGTCAAAGGCTCGAGCGCCAATCGAATATCCAACTCCGGCCTACTCGCCACACATAAATTGACATTCGGAAGTTTCAAATTGACGAATTCCTTAACAAGGTCCAGAACTTCCTCCCGGGCGGACGGCGTCCCCGGGAAATTAGGGCATTCGTCGAGAGCGTCGACAATGATATATATAGGGCCTTGTCCTGGCAGACTCAACATATCCGCCAAACACTTTTTCAGCGCGTCAGGGTTGGGTTTCCGAATGCCGCGACCGTTGTCTGAGTATAACTTGGAGGTGATATTGCAACAAGAATCCGATTCGGCAGAAAGTTGCGAAACGATGGAGGTGAGCAGGCCATGGCAGTCTTGCTTTTTGATATCCCGAAAATCGAAGTAATAGTAGGCCATCGTGGCCAATCCCGCTTCATGCATGCCCTCGACGTCTTGAATAATCGCGGATCTAAAAGGTCCTATGAATGACCTCGAACAATTCAATGAAAAGTTATGACATACAGAAGTGTGCTCTTTCCTGCCCCCGCTGTATGATTAACAAGTTATACATGTAGGGTACTCATCGGTAGTTCGAAGGACGTACGCTTCCCATAAATCCACAAGAGTGACCCTTTCGCCTTCCATTCGGTTAACGCACTGCTCTCGAAGAACCATTTTGCGGTTCCTTTATATCGTGCTTTCGAAACGAAGTTTTGATTTGTCGACGGATCAGGGGGAGACAGCCACCGTTGGATATTGTTTTGTAGCTCGTCACCTACAAAGTACCGTCGGTCTCGTGAACGAGGAGGGGGAGAAAGGAACAACAAACGTTTGATCTTGTTCGCTTCGATTGATGCTTGCTGAAGAGCTACATTGCCCTCAATCAGTTAGGGTAATACCAGTTGTGCGCGAGACGCATACCCGAGCTCCGAGTCTGTCCAATACCACTCATCGGTACCTTTCCATCTAATGAGAAAAATTTAGACAAATTATAGTGAGAAATCACGAAGATAAGGCACACCTCCCATAACTACCCTCATATCATCCGCGATACCATGGACGACACCCAAGGTCTGGGCAACAGCCGACAGTCCTTCATCCTTCGTCAACCGATCCAATCTCTCGAGGGCAGCCTGTATCTTGTCTTTCCCGTTTCCCAACAACCTCTTCACGAATTTCCCTATGACACATTGAACATAAGAAGCGAATATCGGGCAGCGCACTTACTGAACCGCCCCTGCTTGATTTGCTTTGTAGCCAAGGCAAGCACCGAGAATAACTCGACCATTATATTGATAATGAGATCCATCATCATCGGAGTGGGCGGGATTGTTGTATAGACCTCGAGACGCTTGAGGAAATTCCCCAAGGACTCAAAGAGAGTTAGGAGTGAATCGTAACTCGACGTGACCCCACTGGCGGCCTATAAAATATATCACGAGGGAATTGGTTAAAGTGCGTATTAAAAAGACGAACAGAGAGCAGGACGTCGATGCCAACGAACAAGGCCTTTGCCGGTGGGAAGGGGACCTGTCGAGATCGCGTTATAAGAGTTACGAAACGACATGTCTGACTTACCAAGCTGACCGCCTCGCCCAGAATGCCCGAGAACGCCTGAATGACATTTACCGCTGGGCTGAGGCAGTTGATTAGCCTCCGATTTCCTTCCCGATAGTCCTTGAATGCCCTCTCTCGTTCTTGGAGGAGTTCTAAGATGGCCCCGGGAGAATTTGCGCGTTCGATAGCGGCAGCGAACGGGTTTTTGGAAAGGTCTATTCCAGTTACATTTGAATAGTTGGCCAAGGCATCGGTGATCAATTGGAAGTTAAAAGTGGAGGATGTTGAGGGTGCTGCTTGTACAGTAGACGACATGGAGGCCACAGATCGTTCGTGATCTTTGGTTCAGAGGTGATGGTGTGAGGGAAGGGGAGTCTCGATGGTCGAAGCGTGGCCGTGGGCAAAGGGCAAACGCACCTGAGCTCGCCGGTCACGGTCACAGCAGTCACGTAAAGTCACGTTCCGTGCATGCCACTCTCGGACTCAGCGTGGATGAATTACAATCAACAAATGCGTGAGAAGAGTCAGCTTCAAAGGTTGCTTCTCTGCGCTCGCAATAAGACGCGTTGCTAACCAGGGCCGTACTACTGTAGTATCCCTCTTCAAAGCATAAAAGCACTCCGATGACATACGATACCTGACCCGAATGCTGATAAAAATCGTCGCACAGCAGATTGACTGATGAGTGTGCAGGTAAGTTATATGCGTGACTGGCGATGCGGAGCCGCATTTTTCGCAGTGCGCCGAACATGGTCAAACAAGAGTCACTTCAACTCGAACAACTTCAGCTTCAACTTGAACGTTTGAACGGCCAAATGAAACGTGGTAATCATCTACGCACCCTGCAACTACTCACGCCACTGCAGGAGTCAATTCTCGACAAACCGCCCTACATAAGCGGGACCCTCCAACTTCCCAAATCTTCTTTCTCATTTTTTTACAAGGCCACCGAGGACGGTCCAGCCGCCAGGTTCTCTGAGGATCTCAAAGAGCTAATTTAAGCATTTCTTTCAGGCTGATGCCACCCTTTTTCGCAGATATATCAATTTTGCCAATGCCACTCCAGACGAGTTGGATCAGCTCGCTCAGGCCTGTGAACCGGAATATCGTTGGATTGTGAAACAGAGGGACGAGACCTACCGTGAGCCTGGGAGGATGGACTCGGAATACTTTTCTTCGACGTTGGACCCTCTTAACACCGACCTGATCAAGATCATCCGTGATAATCTTCTCGAAGGTCCCAAGTCGAAAAGGGGTGTAAAGGCCGAGTTATCCAAACTAAACATCCACAGTAAGCATCTAATCTTCGTCCGCTCTATCTAGTACTATGCTCAAGTTGCTGCCTAGGCAAAGGGTCATTCTTTGAGCCTCACGTCGAGGCTCCACGGAGCGAAAAGATGTTTGGGTCCCTCATCGTCGTCTTTCCAACGCCCCATGAGGGTGGAACTCTTGTCCTTCGCCACCGCGATCAGGAATGGAACCTCGGCTTTGCCAATGTGCTTGAAGCCCTCGACCAGCCAACAATCGGTTACGTGGCATTTTTCAGCGATGTCGAGCACGAGGTTACACCGGTCATATCGGGACACCGTATCACATTGACATATAACCTCTATTTCGACGATGACGTCTTTAATCATCTCACTCCCTCACAACTACCAAATCAAAAAGGATTCCAGGAAGCCTTCAAAGCGCTGCTTGAGAACCCAGAGTTCATGACAGATGGTGGCACGCTTGCTTTTGGGCTGAGACACGTCTATGCAATCGAGAGGGACCTCGCACGCGTTTACAACGTTCTGAAGGGGAGCGACGCTGTTGTGTACAAGACTATGTGTACGCTCGGGTTTGAGCCGGCGTTGCACGTATACTACGACGATGAAGACTATGACGACGACTATGAAGACGATGGCGATGATGATGACGACGACGACGACTCTGAAGACGATGGCGATGATGATGACGATGATGACGAAGACGACGACAATGACGACGACGACGACTCCTCTGTAGAAAAACAAAATGACAATGACGACAATGGCGATGACAATGAGGACAAGGACAAGGACAAGAACGAGGACAAGAATGAGGACTACAGAAACCCACTGGCATCTCGAGGCGTGATGATCGACGAATTGGTGGACTTCGGCGTTTCCTTTTATCGTGACAAAACGCTTCTCGACGTTGTGGAGGCGGAAGGTGGTATCCGCGTGCGTCAGGTTGGCGGGAAGGTGCACGACGACGACAACGCTTCTGATAACGAGGACGAGCTGGTGGAGTGGGTCACTCCACTTCCAGTGTATAACCGTCAAGAGGGCGTTTTCCCGTCTCATGGGAACGAGCCGTCGTTGTCCTTGGCGTACGGGGACGTGTGTATGATGGTACGCATCGGGAAGGCTGGTGACAGGTTGGCGTTTCCAACAGCCTGAGCTACGTGGTATGAAAAGCATACCCGAAAAACTGGCAGAACCCGAGTACACACCGTTTCTACGACAGTAGAGTAGAGACCGGGAAACGAAGGATTGCTGCGCTCTTGAGGCTCGGGCATTACATACTCCCATTCTACACATTCATCATTAATAGACAATAGAGCACAATAGATACATTTTCCCGTATACAATGGTAATACCTGTGTGTAAATTTGGCATCACTGCTGCCGGGATCTGTGGGAAAGCCTCTCGGTATATAGCACAGCACCCAATTACATGCATTACGAGCTCCCCACGCTAGCTACTAGTTAGCTACTCACTGAGGGAAAAGGAAGTGTGTTGCGTAAGGTTTGTTAGGCGCAGGCGAGCACCGTTCGACGCAGCGGTAGGCTCATGCGCTCCATCCTGGCCGATGATCAAAACCACGCTCCAAACTCCGACGCTGCCTCCGTTTTTGAGCAACCTGGACAAGTTTCCTAGTGTGGGCCGATATAGTACGATACTGGAAAGGGTTAAAAGTATTTCGGTGATATCCTGATATCCTGACTGATAAAGACCGGTGAAGGGACTGTTGTTGAGAGAGTGTTTTCGTGCATGGCATGGCATCAGGCACACAAAGAAATGAGAGTGCCGGCGCCAATCCGCGAGAGAGTACCGGCGCTG
>QLOU01000631.1:17500-54074 GCA_003313715.1 Russula abietina
TTACGTTGATGTCTTACCAGACGGATCTTACCAGTCGAATGTCGTGTGTTTCGTCCCAGTCACTTTCGGACGCGTGCGCGTGCTACTGTAATTACGCCTACTGCAGCTACGTTTTCACGCCACGCACGATCGATTTCGGTCTGGAGCGCTCGCTCCGCGCTGGCAGAAGGCACGCATGCATGGGTCAGTCAGGGAGTCCACCACGCACGAGACTCAGTCGCGGGAAAGCGACGTTGCTCGTTTATGCTGTGAGCATCGTTTTTATTTTATTTTTAGAATCCATTTCCGTGCACCTCAGGGTACTACAGAACCCTATGTAGGACCAAGTTAGTATGAGCATCGTGCTAAGTAGAGGTTGTCGCTGCTCGTGATGAAGGTATTAGAGTGTTCCGTCCTTAGCTTGGCGAGTGGCTTCTGCCGCAATGGCCTTGAGGCCTTTAGGCGTCGCAGGGGGGTTTACCCTTTGACTACAGGTAGCCAGTAAGCCGTGCTCATGGAACTCGCCCTGCGCCTGCACGGGAGCCGGAGAAGGGATGTTGGGGGCGTTGTGATGCTGTCCTGGTTTGGGCTGAAATGAAAGGGAGCGGATGCTGATATGATATCAGGCGTCCCTTAAACGCATTGAAAGACGGCGGTAATCTATACTGCGAGTAAGATGCGAGTAAGACAGGAACCATTGTGGAACATACAGTGCTTGATAACGTAGGGAAGGAAGTGAGGGACGGTTTCGCGGTGGCTTCAAGATCACGTGCTTCGCATGTAAAAGCGTACGCTTATCAGATCTCCATCTCCCCATCATACTCCAGTACCACATTCGCCCCTTTCCTAGACGCTCTGGGATACCGACCCCATTGATCGCCTTTTCAATGGGTTGCTGGTATCAACGCGGGACTCGGAAGAAACGAGCCAAACCAAGTCAATGTATGTCCTGCACTGCGTAGCATACTGCAATAAGTACTGACTGATGTGATGCGATGCAGACCAGATGGTACGAATCGGCGCACTTCCTGATGATGTCCTACTGGGAATATTTTATTTCTACGTGCATGTGGACATATGCATAAGTCTACAGTATCCTTGGAATGAAGGAAGATGGTCGATAGAAGCATGGCAATCGTTGGTTCATGTGTGTCGACGATGGAGAAACCTCGTTTTTGTTTCACCACGTCGCCTAAATCTGCGACTTTTTTATACTGGGAAACCTACAAGCCTGAAGATACTGGACATCTGGCCACCTTTGCCGCTCGTCATTCGCATGACGGCCTCGGACAGGCACCTCACGGACAACTTTATTACAGCACTTGGGCAGAGCAATCGCATATGTCAAGTCTCCATCGAGGGCCTTGTGCGTTGGCAATTCGAAAACGTCTTTGCCGCGATGCAGGTTCCATTCCCCGAGTTGACAGATCTGCGGCTCATGTCGACGTCATATCATGAAACGCTATCTGTCATTCCTGATTCGTTCCTGGGTGGATCCGCCCCACATCTGCGAAGCTTCCACTTGGATGGCATTCCATTTCCAGGATTGCCCAAACTTCTTTTGTCTGCAACTCACCTCAAGTCCCTTTGGCTCTCTCATATTCCTCATTTGGGTTACATTTCCCCCGAGGCGATGGTCGCTCTCTTCTCCGAGTTGTCCAGCCTCAGAACATTTACCTTTCGATTCAATTTCTCTCAATCTTTCCCTGAAGACTGGCAGACCCGACGTCCGCCTCTACCAAAACGCTCTATTCTTCACGCTCTCGAGGATTTTGAATTCGATGGTTTTTTCGGATATTTAGAAGACCTCGTGAACCTCATCGACGCCCCTCAACTCGCTAGAATGCATATAAGTTTCTCCCGTGAAATCGATTTTGATTGCTCACGACTCGCCCAATTCATTAATCGTACACCCAAACTCAGGAAATGGCACGAAGCACATGTGAATTTCTTTGATAGGGACGCCATCGTCATATTCGGGGCTCTTCGGCTATACCTCCCATACAGTGAAGTGAGCGAACCAGATGGATGGGTTTTGTCCATTGCCCAGATCTGTAACTCCATTTTTCCTTCCGCGGTTGAGGACCTGTACATCGACCATCAATATCCGCCCCCGGATGCCATCGAGAACACCGTATGGTTGCAACTCTTACTTCCATTTACCGCGGTGAAGAATCTCTACCTGCACGAGCAAATTGCGTCAGATATTGCGCCCGCCCTGCAAGGGCTCGTTGGGGGCAGAATAACGGAAGTACTGCCCAGCCTGCAGAATATTTTCGTGAAGCAACTCGTCAAGTCACCCGAAGCTTTCCAGGAAAACATTGGGCAGTTCGTTGCCGCGCGACAGCTCTCCGGTCACCCCATCGCTATTTCTGTATGGGAATGAAGCCGATGTTGTACAATCCGTAAGTTAGGGCCTATTTTCCGTAACTTTCACATTTATCAATCCCACAGTATATCATTCTACTAGCCACGCAAGAAGAGCTTGCTGTCGCCTCGCCTCTTCCTTACTTCTTCATTCTCCTGAACTTTTACACGTCCCTCTCTCTCTCCTTTTGTCGTACATTGTACCACTGGCATTCTCTGCCTGACGCGTCCCTCGTGCATGTACTTGCACGCATACGTACTACTACCCGTATCATCACCTTATACCCTCTTTAGCGTCATGTTTTATGTTGATCGACGCTGGTTTGGAAATCGGACCTCTGACGTAGATGGTCGGTCCTTCGTACCAAGAGGAAGGGAAAGTTAGTCATTGGAAGACGCGCCCAAGAGAGCTGGATGCTAGGTAGCCAGTTAGCCCTGTTCAATGTTCATGACATTTGCCTTCACGGAAGCCGGAGAAAGGTCAGGAGGTCCACGGTGTAGTAGGAGGCGTTGTGATGTTGTCCTAATTTAAACCGGATGAAAGGGAGCGTTGGCTGACATGATATTATTGTAAGCGTCCGTCCCTTGAACGCATTGAAGACCGCGGCAGTCTATACCACCAAAGAGAATTGCGAACAAGACCATGAATCAACTGGGTTACACGCCGTGCTGGTTAACTTACTGTACTTAAGCGTAGGGAAGACGGAAGTGAGCGCAAGTGGTTCAAGATCACCTCGCCATCAGGGGGAGTGAGCTCCAAAGATGCGATCGAGTATATATACGCGTTCAAAAGAGAGAGTGTGTGTGTATGTGTGTTGGTGTGTGGTGCGTTTGTAGGTCTTCCGTCGATCAAAACACTGAAAAAGGATCCTCCGTTTTGTCGCGTCGCGGAATGACTGGGCTGGATTGGGGCAGGACCCGGGATGGCTATGGCTATATGGGACCTGTGGGGGCTCGTGGAGTTTTGGTTCGGTGTGCGACAACCGAGCCGAGACGGACGATCGACGGAGGTGCGTCCGTCGGGTGAGCAGAGGCCGACGGAGGAGGGAAGGTTGAGCGCGCATAAGAGAACGAGGCACCGACGGAATGGCAGTACGGTGGCGTCGCTCTTGGAGAGCATGATGAACCAACACCTGCAATGAAAGAACTGGGGTCGGGTCGGGCTGGTTTAGTCGAGCGTAAGTTCAAGAACTGTTTGATGCCAACCTGGGTCACGGTAAGTCTTGGGTGGTTTGGGGGCGCAGCGGCCGGGCGGCAGCGGCATATGGCATGGTTGAACGTTGAACTTTTAGAGGCAGAGATAGACTTACTTCATTATACCTTCGGTGATAAAGTTGACTGCTACATCTATTGCTATGTCGAGACGTGATTCTTGCCGCCTAAGAGCGAGTCGAATCGAGGGCAAGTAGTGAACGTGAGCGTGCATAATATGATTTGGTGCCGTGCTATGTAACTTACATGTGCGGTTGCTAGGTGCAGGGGCATGGCGCGAAGCGCCGTCGGGCGAAGCCTGTGGGTCCAGCCGGAGAGGTGAGCTGCGCGGGCGGGTAGGGCCCTCGCGCTCGCTGCAGCGATCCGTGAACTGGTGACAACAGACCCGCTGGTTGTGAAGTTGCTGCTGCAAGATGGAGGTAATTCTTCGCTTTGTTGGTGAAATGTGACTGCGACTGGTGCTAATGGTGCTACTTGCGGACTCAGTCTGTTTGCAGAGAATCGACGACTATGTGTTGACTGAAGGGTGTGGTGGGAGGGTGTAATTACAGAGAGCGATGTGAGTGAGTATAACACGCCGCTGCTGGGGCATGGCGAAGAGGAGCAGTAGAAAAGACCGACAGGAGATCGCCCCGCCTTCCGACCACGCTCCAAACTCCGACGCTGCGCGTCTGCTTGGACCACCCATCTATAACACGCAGTCGTCAAGCGTCCGTAAGGCTGCAGGTCTCTTCTTTCCGGTCTTCAAGCTTCAATTCTAATTCTATGAACGATTGGCACAAAATGATAGTAAAAACCAAAAAAAGCTTCCTTAGATCTTGATATATATGCAACTTGAATACAACAAGGTTCGCTCAGAGGCGACTCCGTCGACGCCTCCTTTTCTTGCAACTCGTCCAATTTCGCCTGTGAGCCACACACAAATTAATACCGCCGTCAGCACTTTCGTAGACAGAATGAATGTGCATGCCACGCACCTCTACAGCGTCCATGTACGCGGCACGTCCGTGACCACCAACCCAGTGCTCACGCTGGCGCATCCCGTCCTTCCCATGACTCGGAATCGTAGAGAGCAAAACAAAAAAAGAGAACAGTGGTCAGTGCCGGATTTATTGTCAATGATGCTGGTGGGAAGGGTATATCTGGTTCAAGCGTGCGTTTTTGACTCGTCACTCACACAAGTCAAACCCTAACCCTCTACTGTAAAAGTAATCGCCGTCTGTGTTGGCTGCGCCATCAATGCATCATTAATGCGCATCATGATGCTGCGGCGTGCTGCGCTCAGAATACCCCACACTTCTGAAGGTGCCATTGGGAGAGTGTATAAAATGGCTCACAAGCCGCCCTAAATTGCCCTTGCCCGGGTCTCCACTGGCAACTCCAACCTCGACTTCAACACCCAAATGGAACGCGGCAGTCGTGACCAACAACTACTCACCCCACTGCGGGAGTCAATTGTCGACAAACCGCCCTACATAAGCGGGACCCTCAAACTTCCCCATTCTTCTTTCTCATTTTTTTACAAGACCGCAAAGGACGGTCCTGCTGCAAGGTTCGCTGGGGATCTCCTTATCTCCCAAGAACTGAAGAACGTCTCGTTTCAGGCTAACACCCTTTGTTCACAGACATATTGATTTTGCCAATGCTACTCCAGACGACTTGGAGCAGCTCGCTCAGGCCTGCGAACCGGCTTCTTTTGGCGTGAAACAGGAGAATGTGTTGGACGAGTCTTATCGTAAGGCAGGAAAGATGGATTTGGAATGCTTTGCTTCGACGTTGGACCCTTTTAGCACCGACCTGATGAAGATCGTCCATGGTTACCTTTTTGAAGGTCTGAAGTCGAGAAGGGGTATAAAAGCCAAGTTATACAAACTAAATATCTATAGTAAGTATTATATCTTCGTTCACTATTATCCGGTACTATGTTCAAGTTCTTGTCTAGGCAAGGGCTCATTCTTCAAGCCTCACGTCGATACTCCACGGAGCGAAAAGATGTTTGGGTCCCTCGTCGTCGTCTTCCCGACGCCCCATGAGGGTGGAGCTCTTTTCCTTCGCCACCACGGACAGGAATGGACCTTCGACTCTGCCAAGGTGCCCGAGGCCCTCGAGCAGCCAACGATAGGTTACGTGGAGCGATATCGAGCATGAGGTTGCGCCAGTCACATCGGGACATCGTATCACATTGACATATAACCTCTACTTTGACGATGACGGCCCTGACGACGGCGACGCAGTTTCTATTCATCACATTCCCCTGAAACTACCGAATCAAGAAAGATTCTGCGAAGCCTTCGAAGTGCTGCTTGAAAACCCAGAGTTCATGGCAGATGGCGGTACACTTGCTTTTGGGCTGAGGCACGTCTATCCGATAGAGAACAACCTCGAGCACGTTCACAATGTCCTGAAGGCGAGCGACGCGGTCGTGTATCAGAGTATGCGTATGCTCGGGTTTGAGCCAGTGTTGTACGTGTACTATGACAACGACAACGACAACGACTTCCTCTACAGCGGCCGCAACAAAAACAACAACAACGAGGACGAGGAGTACACCAACCCATCTCGAGGTGTGATGATCGACAGGTTGATCGACTTCGGGAGGCCTTATTACGACGGCTCAATTCTAGACATTGTGCAGGACGAAGGGGGGATTCCCGTGCGTCAGGTTGGCGAGGACGTGCACGGTACTTTTGTTGATCATGAGCCGGTGGAGTGGGTCACTCCACTGACGAAGTATAACCGTCAAAAGGGTGCTTTCGCGTTTTTTGGGAACGAATCATCTTTGACATGGGCATACGGGGATGTATGTATGGTTGTACGCATCGGGAAGGCTGGGGACAGGTTGGTGTTTCCGATAGCTACGCAGGTGAGAAGTACATACCTGGAAAGCTGGAAAAGCTTGGGCCCGGATGTACGCCGTTACTACCATTAGATGAGATTTGGAAACGAAGAGTCGCTGCGCTCTTTGAGGCTTGGGTATAAAATACTTCTATTCATGACCATGTACTACTAGTGGATTTGCTGCTTCATGTTGTATGCATATGCAGTAAATGCGGGATTTAAATCTAAAAATTGATCTCTGATACCTGACCCGACCCCTCAGCGACCCAAATGAATCGTTTCTTGTTGCTTTCAGGAAGCAGCCTGGCTCTGAATCTGAGCATGGCAGTGAGCATGCGTTCGGCCAGACGGCCACTTCGTTCAGCGCGTGCCAGTGCCAGTGGCATAGCCGAGTCACCGCGTGGCTGGCACTGTCGGCAACTTGCGACAAAACGCAGCTGCCCCGCTCGATTTTTTTTGCTGTCATCAGAGTACCCCACACCTCTGAACGTGGGGGAAAGTATAAAACGGCTCTCAGCTGCTCACTTGCCCCCAAATTCCTGGATCGCCAACTTCAACTTCAACAGCCAAAAATCATGGAACGCGGTGATCATCGGCGTCGCAGTCGTGAACAACAGCTACTCACCCCACTGCGGAAGTCGATTGTCGACAAACCTCCCTACATAAGCGGGACGCTCCAACTTCCCGAATCTTGTTTCTCGTTTTTTTACAAGATCGCCAAGGACGGTCTCGCTGCCAGGTTCGCTTTTGGGGATCTCAAGAGCCAAATTTGAGTGTTTCTTTCAGGCTGACACATTCTTTGTCTGCGCAGATATATTAATTTTTCCAATACTACTCCGGAAGAGTTGGAACAGCTCGCTCAGGCTTGTGAACCGGCTTCTTTTGGCGTGAAGCAGGAGCATGTGTTGGACGAGACATACCGTAAGGCTGGAAAGATGGATTCGGAATACTTTTCTTCGACGTTGGACCCTTTCAAGACCGACCTGATGAAAATCGTCCGTGGTTACCTTCTTGAAGGTCTGGAGTCGAAATTGGGTATAAAAGCCGAGTTATACAAACTAAACATCTACGGTAAGCATTTTATCTTCGTTTACCCCTATCTGGTACTATATTCAAGTTGCTGCCTAGGCCAGGGCTCATTCTTCAAGCCTCATGTCGATACTCCACGGAGCGAAAAAATGTTTGCGTCCCTCGTCGTTGTCTTCCCAACGCCCCATGAGGGTGGAGCTCTTTTCCTTCGCCACCATGGTCAGGAATGGACCTTCGATTCTGCCAAGGCGCTTGAGGCCCTCGATCAGCCAACGATAGGTTACGTGGCATTCTTCAGCGATATTGAGCACGAGGTTGCACCAGTCACATCGGGACATCGCATCACATTGACATACAACCTCTATTTCGACGATGACGACGGATCTGGCGACGCGGTCTTTAAGCAAATCATTCCCTCACAAGTGCCGAATCAAGAAGGATTCCGTGAAGCGTTCGAAGCGCTACTTGAGAACCCAGAGTTCATGGCAGATGGTGGAACGCTTGCTTTTGGGCTGAGGCACATTTATCCGATCAAGAAAGACCTCAAGCACGTTTACAATGTCCTGAAGGGGAGCGACGCGGTTGTGTATCAGACCATGCGTACGCTCGGGTTTGAACCGGTGTTGTACGTGTACTACGATGACGATGATGGCTACGACTATGAAGATGACGACGATGAGGAAGACGACGATGACGACGACGACGACGAAGACAACAACAAGGACGACAACAATGACGACAACAAGGACAACAACAATGACGACGACAACGAGGACGAGGACGAGGACGAGGGCTACATCAACCCATCTCGAGGCGTGATGGTCGACAGATTGATCGACTTCGATGTTTCCTATTATGATGAATCGGTTCTTGACATTGTGCAGGAGGCAGGTGGAATTCCCGTGCGTCGGGTTGGCGGGAAGGTGCACGACGAGGACGACGACGCTTCTGATCATGACGACGAGCTGGTGGAGTGGGTA
The DNA here is from genome assembly GCA_003313715.1 of Russula abietina. Lineage (NCBI taxonomy): Eukaryota > Fungi > Basidiomycota > Agaricomycetes > Russulales > Russulaceae > Russula > Russula abietina. The sequence continues at coordinate 25,906 of QLOU01000631.1, forward strand.
ACGCCACTGACGATCTATAACCGTCAAGAGGGTGCCTTCGCGTCTTATGGGAACGAGCCGTCGTTGACCTGGGCGTACGGCGACGTATGTATGATCGTACGCATCGGGAAGGCTGGAGACAGGTTGGCGTTTCCAATAGCCGCGCAGTTAAGAAGTGCATACCTGAAAAACTGGCGAATCTCGCGTGCACACCTCGGTTTCTAATTTTCTATTAGTTGAGATCGGAATACGAATTGCTGTTGTTCTAGAGGCTTGGGCATTAGTTATTTCATCCTACATGTTCACCATGATGGGCAATAGAACAAACTTTCAAATCTAAAAACTGAGTTTTGGAATCGCAATGGCGGCGGCGGCGCCCCATAGAGTGATATTTTTTGCGACTTGCAAGTGAACTAAGCTCTAGTGGCTCGGGGAAAAGCAGGCCAGGGTGGCCGAAAATCGAAGGGAAGGCAACGTTTATCTACGTACGAGACAAGTCCATGCATATGTACAGTACATACCCCGTCGCACACCAGTAATGTATCTCAGTATCTACCTAAAATTGATGGTGCGAGAGAGCGGAATCAAAAAAAGGAGATCGATTTTATTTTACTTATTTTTAGTTTCAAAACCGGCCCCGAGCGTAGGTTGACTCTGCTCTGAAACTTCTGAAAACCCCTGAACTGAATCATAACCGAACACATAAAATCGCATATAGCCCCCTACTTCCCCTAAACTCTCTCTCAACCTCAACAACACCCATGGCAACACCAAGCTTCATGATGCAACACCATATGATGCGCGATGAATATTGGCGCAACAGCCCTAACCGACAAGTCCTCACCCCGCTGCGAGAGTCAATTGTCGACAAACCGCCCTACATAAGCGGGACCCTCCAACTTCCCGAATCCTCTTTCTCGTTCTTTTACAAGACCGCCAAGGACAGTCGTGAGGCCAGGTTCGTTAGGGACTGGAACCCCCTCTAATCTCTCAGGAGCCAAAGAGCGCAGGCTGACATTACTCTTTGTTGGTCGCAGATATATTAACCTTGTCAACGCTACTCCAGACGAGGTGGAACAGCTCGCTCAGGCCTGTGAACCGGCTTCTTTTGGCGTGAAACAGGAGAATGTGTTGGACCCGACCTACCGTAAGGCTGGAAAGATGGACTCGGAATGCTTTGCTTCGATGCTGGATAACACCGACCTGATAAAGATCGTCCGTAATTACCTTCTTGAAGGTCTTGACTCTAAAAGGGGTATAAAAGCCGAGTTATACAAACTAAACATCTACAGTAAGTATTTTATTTTCGTCCGCCCCTATCTGGTACTATGTTCACGTTGCTGCCCAGGCAAGGGTTCATTCTTTAAGCCTCATGTCGATACTCCACGGAGCGAGAAGATGTTTGGATCCCTCGTTGTCGTCTTTCCGACGCCTCATGAGGGTGGAGCGCTTTTCCTTCGCCACCATGGTCAGGAATGGATGTTCGACTCTGCCAAGGCGCTTGAGGCCCTCGACCAGCCAACGATAGGTTACGTGGCATTCTTCAGCGATATCGAGCATGAGGTTGCACCAGTCACATCGGGACATCGCATCACATTGACGTACAACCTCTATTTCGATGATGTCGGTGGATCTGTCTCTGGGGATGACGGCGCGGTCTCTAAGCATCTTATTCCCCCGCAACTACCGAATCAAGTAGGATTCACTGAAGCATTCAAAGCGCTACTCGGGAACCCAGAGTTCTTGGCAGATGGCGGCACGCTTGCATTTGGGCTGAGGCACGTCTATCCGATAGAGAACAACCTCGAGCACGTTTACGACATCCTGAAGGGGAGCGACGCGGTCGTGTACCAGAGCTTGCGCGCGCTCGGGTTTGAACCGGTGTTGTACGTGTACTACGATGAGGTAAACAGTTACTTCTACATCGACGTACCTCATGGAGCGATGGTCGACAAACTGCTCAAATTCTCAGATGATCAATACGAGGGAGGGATTGTCGAAGTTGTGCAGGGGGAAGGTGGGATCCCCGTGCGCCAAAATGGAGGCGGGAAGGATCTGCGGAGGATGAATGACAGGATGTACGGCGCTCCTAAGGAAAAGGATCCCGAGCTGGTGGAGTGGGTCACACCGCTGACGACGTATAACCATCAAGAGGATGCTTACCTCCATTATGGGAACGAAGCGACGTTGGGCTGGGCGTACGGGGACGTATGTATGATCGTTCGCATCGGGAAGGCGGGAGACAGGTTGGCGTTTCCGACGGCCGCGCAAGTGAAAAACGAATACCTGCAACATTGGAAAACCTTGTATCCATACGGTTACTGAGACCGGGGGGACCGGGGGGACCGGGAAGGAACGAAGAATCGCTGCGCTCTTTAAGGTTTGGCGCTTTGGACATTAGACACTCCATCATTTTACGCTCTCATTACATGGAGTAGAACATACCTAAAGTCTTGACCTCCATGTCTGTGTTAGAAATTGCCGCTTCAATTGAAAGTGAAGGCAGTAAATACTGTGTTTACTGTAATTCTGGAATTGCAAAATTTTACAAGTGTAGCTGACAAACATGGCCAAACACATGCGAAAGTGAGAACAGGCAAGAGCAGAAGTCGACAAGATCATTCATCTCTTCTCTCTTCAATTTCTGGCTCCTTTCCCTAAGATGTCTATTACTGGCATCCACACTCAACTCTCGCTCGTCAACTCGCCCCATTCTCACCGCGCGAAGAAACAGTACCGCCCATTCATACATTTTGACCGCCACTTTGGTGCGGGTTGGTCCACCGTGTTTGCGTCGAGCGAATTCCCATGTTGTGGTCAAATCCGCTTACGTGCCCAAGAAAGACAAGACTGAGCTTATTTATACGCCAGCTCTGCAACGAGAAGCTTGCGTACAATAAACTAAGCCGCATTACTGGATGGGTAGTCCCTCGTCTCTATGGTGAATATGAGTGGTACGGCGGACGAGCGCTCCGTCGCTCGTTCTTTCTGAGGAGGGTCAGTCACTTTCGTGTCTTGAGAAGTTCGCATCGCTATTGCTCATAGAGAGGTATGGCTTGGCCTGCCGTGTTCGAAGCGGGTTGTGCTGACCTTTTGTATGGTAGACTCATCCGGCCTGTTTGCAGAGGTGTACTGCATGCACTAACTTACTTGGGAGTCTCGCACGGGGACCTCGAGCCCCGGAATGTGTTGCGAAAGAGATGGTCTTTGTATTTTTAAGATCATCGGAAAATGAAGCTAATGAAGCGCTGGACGCTTAGCGAGTAAGTTACTATTGCGTCCAATGGGTCCGATCGCTCTTTCTTCTCCCGTCAGCACTGTTCACGAAACGTTGCCCTATTGAAACCCATCACACTTTTTCCACTCCAAAACGCCTGTAAGACCGCGTCGACTGTGGTTGGCCCTGCTTCAAAATGCGCGGTGCAGGCAACGCTTTCCCCAGTCCCTCCACTTTTCCCAGTTGTACAGTTCGTGACCGTTTTCATGTCGTCTGACATGGACTGACAGTGACATCGTGTACACAAATCCGCAGTTCGCCCTCCCCTCTCGTCCCATTCACCGGACTGTGACCGGAGCTCAACTGGCTCGACCCCACCGGGAAAGCAGGCCATGACCTTGGCCCGGGTGGCCGAAATGAAAACTAAAGGCAACTAAACAACATTTATCTATGTACGAAACAAGTTCATTTACTTTGCGTCTACCGAACGACCTGGCAAGCTTACGTTGAGGTCTTCCCAGAGAGCGGAATCAAAAAAAAAGGGCGGTACAGTCAGCGGCGGGGCGGCATAAGCCTCGGATTTACTTTTATATAAAGGGCTCAGCAACCAAACGCCGGTTTCAAAACCGGTTTCCCACCACCAAATCGCAAACCAAATTCAGCAAAACGGGCGTTTTCGAAACCAGAAATCATGCAATTTTGGCGGTCGCCTGTTTTGAAAGCATTTTCTCCGTTGAAGCGAGGTGCTACTATGATGTCACCGCTGTGGAAAAAAGAGCTGCATCTTGGCAGAGCGTAGGTTGACTACTGACTCTGAATACCCCTGAACTGAATACCCCCTGAACGTGTAAAATTGCATACGTCCGCTACGTCCCCTCTCTCTCAACCTCAACAACATCCAACAGCGAGTCGGGATGCGATGAATATTGGCGCACCAGCCCTAACCAACAACTCACCCCGCTGCGAGAATCGATTGTCGACAAACCGCCTTACATAAGCGGGACGCTCCGACTTCCCGAATCTTCTTTCTCATTTTTTTACAAGACCGCCAAGGACGGTCTTGGGGCCAGGTTCGTTAGGGACTGGGACGACCCCCTGTAATCTCTCAGGAGTCAAAGAGCGCAGGCTGACATTACTCTTTGTTGGTCGCAGATATATCAATCTTGCCAATGCTACTCCAGACGAGGTGGAATTGCTCGCTCAGGCCTGTGAACCGGCTCCTTTTGGCGTGAAACAGGAGAATGTGTTGGACCCGACCTACCGTAAGGCTGGAAAGATGGACTCAGAATGCTTTGCTTCGATGCTGGATAACACCGACTTAATAAAGATCGTCCGTGGCTACCTTCTTGAAGGTCTGGAGTCAGAAAGAAGAATAAAAACTGAGTTATACAAACTAAACATCTACAGTAAGTATTTTATCTTCGTTCGCCCCTATCTGGTACTATGTTCACGTTGCTGCCTAGGCAAGGGCTCATTCTTTAAGCCTCATGTCGATACTCCACGGAGCGAAAAGATGTTTGGATCCCTCGTTGTCGTCTTTCCGGCGCCCCATGAGGGTGGAGCCCTTCTCCTTCGGCACCACGGTCAGGAATGGATGTTCGACTCTGCCAAGGCGCTTGCCAGTGAGGCCCTCGACCAGCCAAAGATAGGTTATGTGGCATTCTTCAGCGACATTGAACACGAGGTTGCACCAGTCACATCGGGACATCGTATCACATTTACATACAACCTCTATTTCGATGACGACGGTTCTGCTTCTGAGAATGACGCGGTCTCTAAGCAGCTTGTTCCCCCGCAACTACCGAATCAAGTAGGATTCACTGAAGCATTCAAAGCGCTACTCGGGAACCCAGAGTTCTTGGCAGATGGCGGCACACTTGTATTTGGGCTGAGACACGTTTATCCGATCGAGAACAACCTCAAGCACGTATACAACATCCTGAAAGGGAGCGACGCGGTCGTGTACCAGAGCTTGCGTGCGCTCGGGTTTGAACCAGTGTTGTACGTGTACTACGATACGGGGAACAGCTACTATTACAAAGACGAACCTCATGGAGCCATGATCGACCAACTGCTCGAACTCGTTGAAGACGATCAACATGAGGGAGAGATTGTCGAAATAGTGCAGAGGGAAGGTGGGATCCCCGTGCGCCAAAATGGCGTGAAGATTCGGCAGAAGATAAACGACGAGGAGTATCTGGACAGCGATCCTAAGCCAAAGGTTCCCGAGCTGGTGGAGTGGGTCACTCCGCTGACGACGTATACCCATCAAGAGGACGCGTTCGTCCATTATGGGAACGAAGCGACGTTGTCCTGGGCGTACGGGCACGTATGTATGGTCGTACGCATCGGGAAGGCTGGAGACAGATTGGCGTTTCCGATGGCTGCGCGGGTGAAAAATGAATACCTTAAACACTGGAAACGCTCGCATCGAGATCATTATTACTGAGACCGGGAAATGAAGAATCGCTGCGCTTTTTGGGGTCCATTATCCTACGCTTTCATCATATGGACAGTAGAGCTTACCTACAGTCCTGGCCTTCATGTCTGTGTACTAGTGGACTTGCCGCTTCAGAGTGTATAAGCAAATACTGTGTATACTGTATAAGAAAAAGAAAAATTTACGAAGGGAACAGCGCGACCTCGAAAACCCTAACCCTCTTATCGATGACATAAGCGATTCTGACCCCCTGAACGTGAGGTGCCTACTTGCCCCTAAATTGCCCGGTACGCTAACGCTAACGCAAGCATGAACAGCCAGATGGAAAAACACGGCGATTACAGTCACAACCAACAACTTCTCGCGCCACTGCGAGAGTCAATCGTCGACAAACCGCCCTACATAAGTGGGACACTCCAACTTCCCGAATCTTCTTTCTCGTTTTTTTACAAGGTCGCCAAAGACGGTCCTGCTGCCAGGTTCGCTGGGGATCTCCTAACCTCTCAAGAGCCAAAGAGCGTTTGTTTCAAGCTGATATTCTCTATCGCAGATATATCAACCTCGCCAATGCTACTCCGGACGAGTTGGAACAGCTCGCTCAGGCGTGTGATCCGGCTTCTTTCGGCGTGAAACAGGAGAATGTGTTGGACGATACCTACCGTAAGGCAAGAAAGATGGACTCTCAATGCTTTTCTTCAATGATGGACCCTTATAACACCGAACTGATAAAAACCGTTCGTGATTACCTCCTTGAAGGTCCGAAGTCGAAAAGGGCTATAAGAGCCGAGTTACACAAACTAAACATCTACAGTAAGTATTATAATCTTCGTTCACCCCTATACCTGGTACCATGTTGCTGCTCTAGGCAAGGGGTCATTCTTTAAGCCTCATGTCGATACTCCACGGAGCGAAAGTATGTTTGCGTCCCTCGTCGTTGTCTTTCCGACGCCCCATGAGGGTGGAGCTCTTTTCCTTCGCCACCATGGCCACGAATGGACCTTCGACTCTGCCGAGGCACTTGAGGCCCTCGAGCAGCCAACGATAGGTTATGTGGCATTCTTCAGCGATATTGAGCACGAGGTTGCTCCAGTCACATCGGGGCATCGTATCACATTGACATACAACCTCTATTTCGATGACGCTGTTGGACCTGTCTCCGGGGATGACGGCGCGGTCTCTACTAAGCATCTCGTTCCCCCGCGACTACTGAATCAAGGAGGATTCAGCGAAGTTTTCAAAGCGCTACTCGAGAACCCAGAGTTCTTGGCAGATGGCGGCACGCTTGCATTTGGACTTAGGCACATCTATCCGATCGAGAACAGCCTCAAGCACGTATACAACGTCCTGAAGGGGAGCGACGCGATCGTATACGAGAGCGTGCGTGCGCTCGGGTTTGACCCGATGTTATACGTGTACTACGACGAGGACAGCACCAGGGGCGACAAGGAATTCAGCAACCCAATTAAAGGCGCGATAGTCGACGAACTGATTGACTTTGATGGTGGTTCCTATTGTGACGAAACGGTGCTCGACATTGTGCAGGAGGAAGGTGGGATCCTTGTGCATCAAGATTGCAGGACGATTGATGAGATTGGTGATGAGGACCCCGAGCTGGTGGAGTGGGTCACTCCGATGACGACGTATAACCGTCAAGAGGGTGCGTACGCGTCTTTTGGGAACGAGGCCTCGGTGTCCTGGGCGTACGGGGACGTATGTATGATCGTACGCATCGGGAAGGCTGGCGACAGGTTGTCGTTTCCAACTGCTGAGCGGGTGAAAAAAGAATACGGAAGTCGTATCTACTGAGATTGGGAAACGAAGAATCAGTACGGTCGCTGCGCTCTTTGAGGCTTTGGGCACTGGCATTTGACACACGATTTTTCTTCGAGTTCATCAAGAACATGTTTATGTACTAGTAGACTTGCCGGTGCATATAGGTTTGAACCTAATTTCTGCATCAATAATCCCAAAAGAAAGTCACTTTCGAGATCCGCGTGAGTAATTGGTCCCGTGATCAAGACGTCTACCCCATCCTCCCCATTTGTCAATGATTCCCATACAGTTACCGCGCATATGCTTGTTACAGCAAGAAAATAAATAAAATAAAGGGTATCCAGTTCCGCACTCTACGAACCCATGCTGAACATTTCCGCCATATAATCCTGTACACCCTCTACAAGGCCAAGTGTAGAGTGGCCGCCCCACCGTGTACGGAGGAATGCGACCTTCCCGTGCGATCTATCCTTAGAGAACACCTCCACGCGCCCTAGACGCGGGATCTCGCTGGCCACGACCAAATCTCGTCGTAGCGCCCTCCGCTCTGTGGACAGTCTATCCATCTTTTCGATCACTTCGTCCGATGCCCCCGCCATCGCTGCTGCAATTCCTGGGAGAGTCGGTAAGTGTTGGTCCAAGAAGGCGTCAAAGAGCGTTTGTGAGTGCGAATGTGGGATATCCCAATCGTCTTCTGCGTGTACTATCAACAGCGGCGCGTTCAATTCCTGCGAGAAGAAAATCAGAAAACGATATTTGTTTGTGAGTGGGGTAGCACTAGCACGTTCGAAGTGGAGAGGAGGAATGGTACGTACCACAATTTTCGTGAGTGTATCGAATCGATGGGCCAAAAAGCGCTTTACAAAGTCTGTCGCGTACGGTTAGTCAATAAGCCACTTTCACGCTCCTCATTCGCTCTTCAATGAAACGAACAAGGGTTCTCTCCTCAGCATACTCAAGACTTACTGGCGATGGAAGGGAAAGCCCGGATCGGCGCGAAGAGCGGCACGAATCCAGCGATGTAGTACGAGTCAAGGAGCGTCTGAACACTACTAAACGGTGCGAGCAGTACGACTCCACGCGGCCTCTCGCGGCTACTGACACCCACCACCTTTCCATGTTCATGCTCATCAGGGCCACCTAACTGTTGTTCGGCTTCAAGGGCGCTTGCGAGCTGCACTGCCACACCGGTGCCAAGGCTGTTCCCAACGATGAGCACGTTCTCCGGCGCAGCACCATGAGAGCGCAGCCAGTCCCATGAGGCACGGGCATCAATAATCAATCCGGCCTCGCTCGGCGTACCCGTTGAGTCGGCATAGCCGCGGTAGTCGGGCGCGAAGACGTTCGCGCGCAGACGGGACGCGAAGGCCTGGTAGTGCTGAACGCGAGACGACAGCAGACGGGTTCCGCCGTTCCCGTGTAGGAATAGGATCGTTGGGTGGGTGCGCAGGGCGGTGCGGATGAGTTCGTCGGGGGAAGAGGAAGTGTTGGAGGGTGCGAGGAGGTGAGCTTTGTGTGCGGCGTAGAACGAATCTGTGAAGGTGAACCAGGCGCCGAGCGTCTCGTTATCGGGCGTTTTGATGCGTACGTTGTGGGTTTTAAATGCTGTGGGTATGGATAAAAAAAGAGATCCGCGATGAAATGATGAAATAGAGATGGGATTGGGAGGTTGGAGCAAGCTGCTACTTACGCGCGAGGTCATATTTTTCCGGCATGTCGTACCGAGGAAAGAGAGGTACTTTGACGTTGTGCATGTAAATGAGTCTGAACGAGGTGGTCACACGACCGGGTGAGAACGCTAAAAAACGAGTGCAAATGGTAAACGTACTGCCTCTGAAAGAAAGGTGTTCCTCCGAGCACAAGCAAAAGGACATATAGGCCGCCAAGGATCAGAAATAAGTGATGTGCCCTCTGAAGGACGATGGAATACCAGGACATCTTCGTAGTGGCCATGGTGGGCCGTGGGGTAGACGAAGGAATGGGGGGTGAGATTAGTGAAAGGTACAAAGGTACGGGGCATAAGTACACCCGAAACGGCTCGCGTGACCCACTTTCAATTTGAAATATGAATGTTCCATCTCGAAGCCACAGTCAGCGATTCCAGCGGTGTGGCCCGTCAAATCATGATCCAACCTGCTCAAAATTCCTCTTGGTGACGCGAAAAGATGGGAGTACGTGTCTCCTCCATCGTCAAAATCAGCATGAGATATTCGGAATTAAATAGTTCCGGGCTTCCGGCTGGGCCGACCAAGTCCGCCCGGTGCCACCGTGACCTCTACTGTACTTCCATCACCTTCGCCTTGACAGAGGAAAACAACAGGCCCCAAGGGAAAAGTGGGGTACGTTCTATTTCTCTCCTCAACTTTTCTCAAAAGGCTAGCATGTGCCCCCCGTTCTGTTTGTTCCTGTACGCATCATGATGGTTCTTTATAGAACAGTTTCGGGTTTCTGACCTGGCCTCGACTTTCTGTGGCACCGCCACCAGTGGAAAGTGTCCATGGAAACATCTCTCCTCGTGCCAAACCAAACACGAACCAATCTATCCTGAAGGCTGTGGTCCGAATCGGTCCCTCCAAGCATCCATGGCCGCAAGGAGGGTGCAGGAATATATACGGGAGTCATTGTCTGACTTTGTCCAACTGTCAGTTCTCCTCCAACTGGTCGCATGGTTCACGGTCGTTCCATGGTCACTACAATCCGCAAGAGTTGAGATTATAAGTTAACGTTGTGCCCATGCGCCACTTTGCGGCTCATACAGTTGTGGCGGTTCCTTACTGTAACGTAACGCCGCTAACGTGGGCCTTGCTCCAGTTACGGCATTCCTTGTTCTCACCCCCTAATACATTTTTTCCGCAGCTGTATGCGTCTATCAGGAATCCATTTTCCCGATCAGCGCGATTTCTGCTCTGCTACTTGCCCTCGACGCGTGACTCGCTGTGGTGTGGCGTATCAAAGTAATCAAACCGGGGTTCAAATGCATCGGTGCCCCAACTTTACCCTCCCTCCCCCAACAACCTGTGCCATTAGACTCGGCTCACGTCCGAATGTCATTTGGATCGCTCAACTCTCAGGGTACATTTCACTTTGCGGGACTCTGGCTCTTGCTTCTGCATCACTCCATCACAACCAGTTTCTCGCTCTCTTCGTTATCTCTCTGTGCGTGGCTGTCTTGGAATGTTTCTGAATGCAGGATGTTAGGCTCTTCTAATTCGTTTGCTCCGCTTTCATATTGGTTGATAGCACTGCATCTGTGCCCTTGTCGGTACTCTAGTGTGCATACCCTTATCGTCGTTGTGTGGCGACCTGCCACAATCGGGTTAGTAGGCGTCATCCAATAACTCCTTTTGGGAATTCACAGATGGCGCGGACGGACTTCTCGGTGATTCTCTCACCTCCGGACTGTGGGCCTGACATTTATCGCAAGGCAACTGGTGAAAAAAGTGACTGGCGAACTGGCCTTACCATCGTTACTCAATATGTACCGTCGATTACGCCGCCCAATGGAGAGTCTTTCCTGTATTTCTTAGTATAGCGCCCACGGAGTAGGACCTCTTCCATGCCTGTGTGGAAACAGTCATTAGGGCCAGTGGGAAAAAATATCGGGGAACTCGTCTCACCTGCGCTGCGTCGCATACTACAAACATGTCAGAAGTTCAGCGCGGCAGTAGTGCGGACCTGCCAGTGGGCCTTATGTGATCACTGTGATGATGTAACCAAACGGACTACAGCTCTTGTTCTGCCACCTGCGACTCATCTTCTACCACCTACTACAAAATTTTACGACAGTTGATCTCCAGTACAGCATTTTCCGCAACCGTCAGTGTGTGTCACACGAGTGTTGTACGCTAAATGTCTTTATTGTTAGAATGACTTCGGTGGAGCGGTCAAGCGCCTATCTCGACGTTGCACCATGAGGGACACTTGTACGAATTTTTGACGCTCTTCTTTTTACAAGGGTCTATCGAGCCATTCAAGCGCAGTCAACTCAAAATAATTTTATAGACTATCATCTTATGACCCCTCGGATCAGGTTGAAAAAAGACCGCGGGTAGCTTATAGCTGTATAGTTTTGGTGAAGGTGAAGACGAGACAGGGATCTGCAGTAACTGTTGACTACTTTGACTCGTTGACTCTCGGCGCCCCGTTCGGCAAACGGCACGGAAATCTGGGTATTGCCGAAGTGACCGCGGGACACGTTCTTCAAGGTTCTGTTGAGTCTACTGCATTGAGCAATGCCAGTTCATTGAATGGCTATTTAACCTCTCACCCTTCGCCCCGCATACTGGCATTGCCACGATGGCCGATGAAAAATCCTCTGCACAATCCCTGTCCAGCAATGAGGCCGGCGCACCTCAAGTCTCTTCGAGGATGCTAGCCAACACGGAGAGCGGCGAGCTACCTCCTCCTTGCGAATCAAAGAAGACCGAGAATCCTGTCTCCTCATCATCATCTTCGACGATACGAAATAGACCTAGAAAAGGAGGACTCCGAGCACGTTTGCATTTCGCGGGTTTGCTCCGTGTTAAAATCGGCGCGGGCATCGTGCGGGACATCCGTGCCCGCGCTCCGTGGTACTGGAGCGACTGGAAGGACGCCTGGAATTATAGAGTGCTCCCAGCGACTGCCCTCGTTTTCTTTGCAAAGTAGGTTTTATCATCGTCATCATCGTCTCCTTTTTCCCTCTTTGGGTACCTTTCATTATCGGCCCGGGGTTCGGACCAGGACATTGACCACCACGTTATCAGCGTGCTCCCTGGCATCGCGTTCTCCCTGCATTTGATAGAGTCCACACAACAATATGGCGTCTCCGAGGTTCTCCTCTCTTCATTCATGGCGTCTTTTATCTTCTCCGTCATTGGGGCCCAGCCTTTATGCATTGCCGGCGTAACAGGTTTGTAAATTCCTGTTGATACACCTCCTAACGACTCACAATTTTTGAAGGCCCCATTACTATTCTGAACCAGACCATATTCAAAATCCTTAAAGGTCGGAACGACTCGCCTGATTACTTGCACTTTATGGGCTGGGTCTACCTATGGGGTGCCATTATCCATTGGATCACAGCTCTACTTAATTGTTAGTCCCAATCACGATGGACTTTTGATACCACCAATTCTCACTCATTTGGTTACAATCCAGGGTGCAACTTCTTACAGTATGTCACGCTCTTTTCCTGCGATACCTTTGGCTTCTACGTTGCCTGGACGTATATCCAATATGGCATTCAAGTTACCACGCGCCAGTTCGACGAATCAACTTCCACACCACCCGGTGCATACGTCTCTATCATTCTTTCCCTCCTCATGCTTGTCGCCGCGTTCCTCTTCAAGATTCTTTCGCGCTCGGCGCTGTTCCACAGGCATGTGCGACGGTTCTGTGCTGACTATGGCATGCCGCTTGCCCTTATTGCGTCCTCCGCTATTGCATATTGGGGTCGTTTCCACACTGCGCACCCGCAGACGCTTCCCGTCGGCGCAGCGTTTAAGCCTGCGAACGGACGCTCCTGGCTCGTTCCTTTTTGGCAGCTCGATGGAAAATGGGTCGCGCTCGCGCTTCCGTTCGGATTCATCCTCTGGGTTCTCTTTTTCTTCGATCACAACGTCTCTGTGCGCGGACCCTTCCTTTTCTTTGTTTCATCTATGGCTGATGAATGGGGCTGTTTTTTTTTGGCTCCTTTGCAGTCGCTGATCTCACAGGGATCCCAGTTCCCGCTCCGGAAGCCTGCTGGCTTTCACTATGACTTTGCACTTCTCGGCTTGACGACGTTCCTTGCGGGTCTTCTTGGTATCCCCGCGCCAAATGGGCTCATTCCACAAGCGCCAATCCATACACGCTCTCTCCTTGTACATAAACTTGTGCGCAAAGATGAAGGCCCGTTCTGCAATGGTAATAGCGAGGGAGATTTGCGGGAGGTACCAGTTGCAGTCGTTGAGCAGCGCGTGTCAAACCTCGCGCAGGGTTCACTATGTCTCGTGTTGCTGACCAGACCGTTCTTGCACGTCCTTAATTTGGTTCCTCAAGGCACGCCGTTCGATCTTTCTTTACTTTACTCAGGTTACGCTTACACCCTTGTGCCGCAGGCGTGCTTGCGGGCTTGTTGTACGTAGTTATGCTTTCAGCCTTTTTTTTTTCCGCGTGAATTTCTAGTTATGGGATGCTGATTAGCAGATTCGCTGTTTTAGCTGGTACATGGGCCTTGACGAACTTTCTGGAAACGGTATCACCGCAAAAGTAGTTTATTTCCTTACGGACCGTACGATGACATCATATAATGAACCACTTCGCCGCGTGCGCAAATCACGCATTTTCCTCTTCGTCGCTGTACAACTCGTCGCCTTCGGCACTACATTTGCGATCACTCAAACTGTCGGTACGCCCGCTTTCACTTTTAGGCGTGTTAACGTTGTTGAAGGTATCGAATTGACCCATCTTTTTCTTTCTTTCTTTTGTATTGTGTCCCTTGCGCCAGCCGCGGTTGGGTTTCCTGTCATCATCTTATTGTTGATACCACTACGGACGCTGGTTGTGCCGCGATTGCCGTTCTCCGATATGGAGTTGGAAATTCTGGACAGGCCCACAGCGTCTCCTTTTGTGAGTCGTTAAAGCTCTGTGGTAACTCGAATAGTGATTGATTGTGATATAATTTTAGACCATGCAATCAGTTAGTGGATTCTAAGGCCTTGAAGCTCGAGGCTGCAGCGATGTAGTCTTAGCCCAGACTTGAAGTCTACTACGTACAGTAACTAAGCCGATCTTATGAAGTTGATTGATTACCGTTCCCTTGCTCCCGTTTGAAGCCCATTGCAGAGGCTGCAAGAGTCACCCTTGAACTAGGTAAACTCGGCCGGCGGTGCCTTGGTGGGGCAACAGACCAATAGTCTGTCTGACTGCATAAATTCGGGGAGGCAAGTACTCAACACATGGCCTTAGGTCATTGAATTGCTAACATAGTAAAGCAAAGTATCTGTAACTAGAGTTCCGAGTCGATTGTATTCTCAATAATCCACTGACAGTCGTCATTCCGTCACAGTTCATGAAGGTTCGTTCCCTCTCGTTAAAGCAGAGCTTATATTCGAGACTTGAATGCTGTCCAGCCAATCTCCCCCGCTCGCGGAAATTACGTCCGTCTCGTACTCGAATAACGAATCATGACAAAGTTTATCAATCTCGATCACAGTAGAGCATCATCTGATCCCGTTGACGGCTTGAAACTCGTCTTCATGAACTTGTGGATACGTAACTTTGTAAGCGCGGTCCGGTCGCGCGCAAGAGTCGAGGAGAGGACAGAGAATGAAAGGACTGAAGGGAAAAGAAAAGAAAAGAAAGGGTACCAACGATCGACGGTGAAACCGAAACTGAAGGTACGACGCGGCCGACGCCGGCTCATAGGCTCGTTTTGACATCCACGTACACAGAACGGGATCGAGTCGAAGTGTAATGAGCAGGAAAAGATACGAGTCTGAAGTGGGGCACTGGTACTACCGGCCGGGGTCCGATGTTAAATGTTGTGTAGCTAGCTAAGATCTAAGACGGTGGGAAAAAAGCGAGAGGCCACGTGCTTCGACCGCTAAATGCGGCCCGATTTGGCCGTGAGGCTTTTGCCCTGAGCAATTCACTAGTCCACTAGCAACCGCTGTCTCTTTCCGCACGCTGAATCTTTATCGATGAGCTTTCAGCAGTATGTAAAAAAAATATTCATCCGCCGCGTTGGTCAAGTAACTAACAGGGTCTCAAATAGTAGCTCTGCTCAGATCGCGACTGGACATCAAGTTACTGCACCTTCTTACCCCTTCACCGCCCTCGCCCCTCCATCGTTTCCTAGCAGCCATGGCACATCAGTCTTAATAACTTGCCATCCAGAAGGCTCGTTGATGATAGACAACTATGCACATCGCCGGACTAGTGGGGATATAAGCAGATGTCAACGTATGTAATTTGGGCAATATCACGCGACGACTACCCAGTGACGATGCGACATAGGCCAGTTGATAACGCTCGACATGCTCCCCGATGATGTCCTACTAGTAACTTTTGGTTTTTATGTGGATGAAGGTGTGGGTGAGGATATAAAACAAAGTATAGAGAGGTGGATAAGGCTGGCACACGTGTGTCAAAGCTGGAGAAGTGTCGTTTTTCAATCACCACTTCGCCTCAATCTGCAACTCGTTTGTACATCCAAAACACATACGAGGGACACGCTGGACATCTGGCCGCCTTTACCTCTCATCATTCGCGACGTCGATGGTAACCACTACCCTCAGTCCGTCGAACCATTTATTGAAGACAACATCATCGCTGCACTCGAGTACAACGATCGCGTGTGTCAGATCGAACTCATATGTCCACTACGAAATGTCACAAATTCGGCAGCATTACTCAAGCCATTTCCGGAGCTGACATTTCTGCAGCTCTGCAATGTCGATGCACTTGGACACGAGGAACCGGAGCCAATACTTACCGATTCGTTCTTGGGCGGAATTGCACCACGTTTGCAATCACTCCTCTTGGAAAACATTTCATTTACGGCATTACCGAAATTATTCTTGTCTGCCACTCACCTCGTCTTACTTTTACTTTATATTTCTCCTTCCGGGTACATTCCACCCGAGGCGATGGCCACCGGCCTCTCTGCTTTGACCAGCCTCGAGTATCTTCATCTTCATTTTCGATACCCACGACCTCGCCCCGCCCTAGAAAGCCGACGTCCGCCTCCGCCTCCTCTTACACGCTCGATCCTCCCTAGACTCTCCAAAATTCGATTCAAAGGGGCCAGCGAATATTTGGAAGTTGTCTTGGCCCAGATCGATGCCCCTCAACTCGACAAATTGGATATAGTCTTCTTCAATCAAATCATATTCGACACACCACAACTCTTTCAGCTCATCAGTCGGAGACCAACGCTGAGGACACAGGAAAAGGGCCATATCGAATTTAACCGTGCAAACATCGTTATCAAATTTACATCACAGAAACAGAAATCTGACTACAAAGTAGGGATCTGGTGCACAACGTCAGAATGGCAGCTTTCATCCCTTGAGCAACTCTGCACCTCGTTCTTGCCTCCCGTTTCTACGTTGGAAGACCTCTGCATTTCCGAATATCGTCGAGATAGGATTGGGAGTCCACGTTGGCAAGACGACGTTGAAAACGTGCTATGGCTGGAGCTTTTACGTCCATTCGCTGCTGTCAAGAATCTCTCCTTGTCGAAGGAATATGTGCCCCGTCTTGCGCTCGCCCTGCAAGAACTCGTTGGTGGAAGTACGACAGAGGTTTTGCCCACCCTGGAGAACCTTTTCTTGGAGGGTTTTCGGCCGTCGAGATCCCTCCATGAAGGGATAGAAAAGTTCGTGGACGCACGACGGCACACTAATCACCCTGTAACAGTTTCTAACTGGATCACTGAAGCGGAAGCCCGAAAAATGCTGGAGGAGGCCCGGCGAAAGGAAGACGACCCACGTAGGAAGGAAGAAGACGCACGTAGGAAGGAAGAAGACGCACGTAGGAAGGAAGAAGACGCACGTAGGAGGGAACGCAACGCACGTGGGAAGGAAGACGACACACGTAGGAGGGAAGCGGAAGCCCGAAGAAGGCTGGAGGATGCGTGATAACGGGAAATGCTCGCTCGACAGAGTGAGGAGGCGCAGGCCTAGGGCTCGTTCGGTAGCCCAGTCTAGAAGAAGTAGCTGTTGCGATTCTGGAACCTACTAGTATCCTTCATTTGGTTATATGTGTCGGACAAGACAGGGTGTCGACTGGACGGATCGATGCGACGTCGCCTCCAACATTTGTCACTGTCTGGCCAGGAATCAGGTCATTTACCCAAATGACCGTCAGCTATTAATATTGTCATCACGGTAGAAAATGACCATGCACTGCGGCATGGATCACATCATTACAGCCCTGCCAGTTCACAAAGGGACCGACACTGTTTGATATAAGCACATTAAAATGTCCGATCCTCTCAGAAGAAATTGTATTCAATTCAGTTTTTCTCTTCTTGCTTCAAGCCTTTGACTGATCCACTCTTGAAACTCGCCGGCCCTGCGATTGCGGCCTCGTTACTCTGGAGTCCACTGTCCACACACCCGCCCCCTCTTTTCTTACTTCTACTCTTGTTCTTTGGACAATATTCTCATCTCACCCCCCTAGTTTACGGTAATTACAGCGATCATTTTATGGTACGAAATGAAAATATAAATCTGTTTGATGTTTTTCAGTCACTGCCCAGAACTGGAGTGTGTACGATACTTGTTCCTAGCTGATGTATAGGCTCAAGAGACTGCCGTGCGCGATGACCAGTTTATTAACTGTATTGTTACAACTAAGACACCAAACTAAGTTACATGAATAGCGTGCAAAATATATCATCCATAATGCGCGATGAGCCAGGACGAGAGTATCCTCCCCTCTCCCAAAGAACGACCGTGGCTCAGCGCCAATCGTGATCATCTACTCATAAAAGTCGTCATAAAAGAGGTCTATATATACACAGAACCGCTTCCAGAAAAGCAGGGTACGGAAGAAGACGCACCGTCACTCCCTTCTGAGGAGTCATAGTCCGAACTCTCCTCATCGGGATAATCATTTTTGTAATACTCCTCCGCTGCGGGATCCAAGCAACTTTTCGGGTCGGATGTTATGACTCTACAGGGTATGCGACGTACCATTAGAGTCCTCGTCGGCTCCGTCCTCTTCCTCCGACTCGTCCGCTGTTACAAATCCATCTACCAACAGCCCAGGTAGACCTGTCCTACAGGCCCAAAGGTCATCTCAAGCAATTTGTCACGTGATGTCGTGGTGGACATACAGTGTCGCAACATTTACGGCGTCGTAATAATCAGGCAGACCTGCGCGGTGGTAGAACACATCCCAAACATAATCCGGATCGTCATTCGTCGGGATCGGTGCCGGGATGGTGATAGGTACGGGGGCGAATGATCGGGAACCTGAAGGCGTAAGAGATCCAGTGGACTCGGGAAGGCGCGATAAACGGGGCTTGATGTCGTGCACTGGTCATTAGATTAAATCCCGGCGTATCAATTATTCGTCACGGTATGAATAGGACGTACGAGTAAGGTATTCTTCGAGAAGAGGTAGAAACTTCTCCATCTCGGGGTCTACGGGCGAGGGTGCATCCGACGTGAGAACGGCGTCGTACACCTTATAATCAAGAGTGCCATTGTCCTCTACGTCCTCCGCGGGTAGGATGGCAGGAGAACTACAACAGACACATCAGCCCACGTCGTTCTTGTTCACATGCCTGACTTCTCTTACAAAGATCGTGATGTTGGGCTGGGACCGTTGGGCGTCGCAGGTTTATCGTCAAGGACAACCGTATACTGTCTCGAAAGATCCGGCCGTTTGAGATTGGGTGAAGGCACGTCATCATGGTTTTGCTGTGTCGCCACCTTCAACACTTGCTCTCGTTCAAGAGCAGAGATGCGATCCTGGGCGACGACAAGGACACAGTTGGCAAACAGGAAAGATGAACATGGGGAAAAAGCGGACGCACCTGGAGATCCTTCGCACGGTCTCCCCAAGCCTCCGGTTCCACCGTCTCTGCAAACTGGAAGACATCCAGTCCTCCACGTTTCTTTCGACGCGAACTGCCAGTGGATTCAATGACTGGATTTTCGCCCACCCCCCCTCTTTTCTCAATGCCAGGGACATAAGACAGCCATACTGAAACGCTTGCCTAGAGCATCGAGGGGATCTTCATTTCGTTTTCGTTTGATTCGAAGGATTGTATAAGGTTGTGAGCTCCCCGGGGACGTCGGATCCACTTCCATAACGCTCGGTGGTGAAGCGGCCAGTTTGGTGGTTGAGAACTGATAACCTCTTATTAATTATTGTAACTTTTAATTTGGACTTATTTCCACGTGTTCTTTCGGCTGTCGGTGTTCTAAAATTCGTCTCAAAATTGCTGGGCTTGGGTTGAGCTTCTTTAACCCACGCAAAATAGTTGCAATTGATGGATCGCGGATAGAAGATATAGAAAGATACGCACTACCTCCATTTTATCAGTACGTTCACAGTCCGACTCTGGGTCGAAGCTACTTTCATCAGAGTAACTCAATCATACATGTAATAGTCCAACTGCGATTCAAGCTACATCGGTCAGATGCGGATCAGAGACTGGGCATCTACTAAAGCCTCCCGACAGTCAAAAAAATCATCTTCTAGCGTCGCAACTTCTGCGTTAACGTCGCAATCATTGTCGTAAGTGGCCTTGCATAATGGTAGAAATGACATCACCCACATTGGACCCTTGAACAGTTGAACTACGTGAGCGCTGTCCGACCATCGGAAGCGCTCTCTCTTTTAACGGTGCCGGTGCCTTTTGAAAACCAGTTTTCAGCGACAATTCTCTATACGTCGCGCCTAGCCGGTAGCGGAGCGACTTCCCCCCGCTTTACAAGCGTGCATCATCCCGGACTTTTATCTGAATGATTGCTTCTAGACATCCCCCGGCCATCAGCGTCAGTGCTGACAGCAAGTCTCCACCGGAAGGGCTCGTGTAGGATGTATGAATACACTCAGTTTTCGTATCTCAGAGAGTGAAAGCCAATAAATAGCCCAAAAGTCCTAGCCGCCATTTACCTAGACGGCCAACATCTCGCCCAGATATGTTCGTCGTCCACCGAGTTCTTTCCGTTGCTCTGGCGGTTCTCTGGTCTGCACTATGCGTGTCTTGCTCTTATGAGCCGTGCCCCTGTACAAAGCCTGCGGTTCGGAAAGAATGGAGATCGTTCAGTACCGAGCAGAAGGCAGAATGGATCCGCGCCATCAACGTCAGTATTGACACCCTCTTCACAATGATCGTCTTTCTGAAGCGTTATCCGGATTCCAGTGCTTGTCGAAACTGCCCCATGACCCAGCTCTGACCCCATCGGTAGATCCTTCGGTGTCACTCATCCCCCCTGTCAACGACTCGAGCTCCTATTACGATGGTACGATTATTGGCACCGTTTCTCCTTGTATGCGGAGTTCTGACTGGCTTCACACAGACATAGTATACATCCACATGGACCTGAATACTCGGGTACGCCAGGGTGAATACTATCGATACCTCCCTGCACTGAAGTTCACCTCTCCAGATACATTTTACCGGGCAATTTTTACCCTGGCACCGCTGGTACATACATGTATTTGAAATATCGCTCAAGAATAAGTGCAATTATACCGGCGTGTCGCCATATTGGAATTGGTCAATTGGTCAATCCGCCTCGCTATTCCTTGCCTTCATGATATTAATGGTGGCATAGATGCACCCAACTTCTATGAATCTTCGTTCTGGAAGGACTCTGACCCTGAGAGTGGACTAGGCGGTTGGGGTGACCCGAATGCCGACTACAGGGTGCCTGATGGGGGCTTCCACACGTTACCACTTTCTTACCCTTCGCCTCACACTGTTCGCCGCAACTTCACGCTCGTGTTACCGCCCTTCCCAGGTGCTGCTCCTGTTCCCACGATTGAAAACAACGCATCAATTTCTACATCTGTAATTGAAGCGATTCTTAACATCTCGCCTGGAGACTACAAACAGTTCCAAACAGTGGTAGAGGCACCTGGGGTAAGAACATAGACATACGTAACCGTGGGACTGATTTTCTCACATTGATGTTAACGTTAGGGTCCACACATTGCCGTGCACGCAATCGTGGGCGGGTAAGCTGTTTCATTACTGCGTACGCTTCCATACTTCTCACCTTCGCGGTATTTAGCGATATGGCCGGATTCTGCCCGCACAATGCCCCATCAAATTGCACGCAAGAGCCGACTTGGACACCGAACGGTGTGTATGCACTTACTATCAACATCCTTTCCCCTTTCATTGACGTTGATACACTATGACAGATCCGCTTTTCTTCATGCATCATGCAGTGAGTGATTGCTACTGACACGTTAGTCAATGGAGATGGTACTGAGGTCGCTGTGCCCAATGACAGATGATTGATAGGGTATGGTACGAGTGGCAGAGTCGCAACCCAGCTAGTGCCACGAGCTTCTTTGGTGGCTCGGTGCAACATCTCAAAAACGATGCAGACTATCACCAATACCCCTCTGGTGGTCCTCCTTACCTCAGCGTAAGCACTTGCCAATTTGAATTGAGGGATTCATCACGATTTTTGATCGTATAGCCTGAATCAATCATCCCGGCTGACGGGTTGTTCCCTGAAGTAACTATCGGTGACGTGCTGAACACGACAGGGGGCTATTTATGCTATGTATACGAATGAAGTGTGGATTGAACTCGTGAAGTCAAATTTTCCTACGGTTTTCCTACCTTTTCAGCTATACGCCTTCCTTCCCTCTTATCTCTTCGAGCTTTCCTTTATAAATACCGAAGTAAAGACTCTGGATTAGTGGATACGCTCCTGTAAAATGGGTCATTGGGTTAGTGGAGCCCATGTAAATGCGTTGGAGGTAAGTTATGCTTGGCAACACGCTCACGTGACAGTTTAATCTCGCGTCTGACCATTGACCATCATCTTCTCATGATAGTGGAAGGGAGCATCGCGTCTAATTACAGTTGCTTCATTCTTTCCTTTTTTCTTTCGTCGTGCGCGTTCTCGACATTGGCGCTTTGGAACTGTTATCCATGCCTTCGGAATTGTGGGTTCACCCCAACGTTCAACGTTCACCCCAGACTCGGACTCCAGACCCAGTTCCGTCACACTTCTAGGCCAAGCCTTCGAACACCAGTACGGATTCCTTTGCAATTCGTGATCACGCCACTTATACGTTCTTACAATGCCACCCTGATTGCTTTAAATGCGCTTCACTTCTGCGAATTCACTACCATGTCCGAGGGAATCACGGGTCCAGTAGTAGGGCGGCTTGAAGGGGATAAAAATTGGCAGGGAGAAGATACATAATGCAAAGTAAAGTCCCTGTCCCTATCTTCTTTTGATGCGGTGCGTTCCGAGACGGTCAGACTCGGAACAATTCTCATCAGTCAATTTTGTAGTATTCCCTCCCCTTGTGACTCAACCGGCCAGTACCCTCGGACATAGACTCGTGGAGTTCTGAGCATCTACTATAGCCGTCTGGTACCGTCACATCAATCACTACCGTAACAGCCTGCATATGGCAGAGAGACAAGCATGGTTATTTACAGAGGATGTCCATGCTAACGTAAATGCCGTCCGGCCATCGGACTGCGCTCTGTTTTTTTATCGTGCAGGTGCCTTTGCAAAGCGCAAATTTTGAGCGACGATTTTTAAAGTGTTACGCTTATCCCCGCTTTCCCCCCGCTTTCCAAGCGCTCATCAATCGCTCCGTGCTTCGCACCCACAATTTAGGACTTATTCGAATGATCGCATCTAGATTTTTTGTCTGCGATGGCGACTATTTCCTTGACTATTTCTTACCGCTTTGTGCAGGTGTCGGAATACATTTCGTTATCATATCTCAAGGCAATAAATAGACCTGAAGTCTATGCCCCCGTTTACACAACATCTTGCCCAGATATGTTCGTCCACAAAAGTCTCTCGCTTGCTCTGGTCATTCTTTGGTCTACATTATGCGCGTTTTGTGCTTATGTCCCATCATGTCCCTGTACGAAACCAGCGGTACGGAGAGAATGGAGAACATTCAGCACCGAAGAGAAGGCTGAATGGATTAGCGCTATCAAAGTCAGTATTGACGCCCTCCACATATTGATAGTCGTGCTAAAACGATACTCGGAATTCAGTGCTTGTCAAAACTGCCTCATGACCCGGCCTTGACGCCATCAGTAGATCCCTCGGTGTCACTCATTCCCCCTCTCAATACTTCAAGTTCTCATTATGATGGTATGGCCCGGTCCTTAAGCTCGCTTTTCCAGGTGTGGAGTTCTGAACTTTTTACCCAGACTTTTCATACCTCCACATGGACCTGAACATTAAGGTACGTCAGAGTGATTATCGACAGTACCTGACTCCGGACGTACAATTCTCTAGATACACGGTACTGGGCAATTCCTTCCCTGGCACCGCTGGTTTGTGCACGTCTTTGAAGAGTCACTCAAGAAAAAGTGTGGATATATGGGCACGTCGCCATATTGGGATTGGACTATCGGTCATGGGTATTTTTATTGGTCAAGTTTATGATCCTGATGGCCAGATAGATGCACCCAACTTTCATGACTCTCCTTTCTGGAAAGACTCTGACCCTAAGAGCGGACTAGGTGGTTGGGGCGACCCGTATGCCGACTACAGCGTACCTGATGGCGCCTTTCACACTTTGCCACTTTCCTACCCTTTGCCTCACATTGTTCGCCGCAATTTTTCGCTCGTCGCCCCTCCTCCCCCTCCAGGCGTAGTTCTGTCTGGCCCCCCGCCGTCGAACGACCCATCGTCGTTTACTACATCTGTAGTTGAGTCGGTCCTCAATACCACCCCCGGGGAGTACAAACAGTTCCAAATAGCCGTAGGGGTAAGAACATGGACATAAGCAAGTATGGTCGGGTTTTCTCACTTTGAAACCATGTCAGGTCCCACACGGTGCCATTCACGGGATAATGGGCGGGTAAGTTGCTTCATGACCGCGTACGCTTCGGTATTCTTCACACTTACACCATCCAGAGATATGTTCGGTGCTTGCCCGACAAATGCCCCGTCAAATTGCACGGGAGGACCCAAGTGGTCACCGAACGGTGCGTCTGCAATTCACTATCAACATTTTATCCGCCCTGCGTTGAAGCTGATGCACTTCACAGATCCACTGTTCTATCTGCACCATGCGGTGAGTATCAACTGACGCATCACTTGATTGAGATGGCGCTGAGGTCGTTGTGCTCGGTGATAGACGATCGATAAGATATGGTCCGATTGGCAGAATCGCAGTCCGGCTAGTGCCTCGAGCTTTTTTGGTGGTTCGGTGCGGAGTAATAACTCCGAATACCCGACGGGCGGTCCTCCTTGGCTCAGCGTAAGTACTGGCCAATTATCGATCAAGGGATTCGTCTGATTACATGATTACATAGATCGATTCGATCATCCCAGCTGACGGGTTGTTCCCTAACGTAACCATCGGGGATGTGCTGAACACAACAGGCGGTTACTTATGCTATGTATACGAATGAAGTGTGGGCTCATCTAGACTACTCATGAGGTCAAAATTTTGGTAGAGAACCGACCTACCTTTCTGCTGAATAGCTCTTGTTTTCTTATCTCTTCGAGTTTTCCATTATGAACACTGGCACCGAAGTAAAGACTCTGGATTAGGAGATACGCTCCTGTATCATGAGGCCTACGAGAGTAGTTTTTTTCTTTGTAAAAAAACACTTCAACTCTGGGAGCAGATTGTCACGAATGAAAGAAATGGGTTAGGAGTTATCACGTGAGCGTGTAAATCGCGACTGACTCTGACCATTAGCCATCATTGGCGCGTCTAATTACAATTCACCTATTTTCAAGAAGGGAAGCAAGTCAGGTTATATCACCCCACCCAATGGCTGTCCTGCTCGGCATTAGCAAATGATGGTTATTACGGACGAATTCCACGAGCTGCATGGTACGCAAGTGATGCGAGAAGGCGGACTGGTGAAAGCGGCCGCCGGAGGTGACCGGTGATCAGGTGAAACCTCCTTTCATTTTTTATGCCCTCGCATTTCTCCTCCATTAACCTCAGGCCCTCTCGAAATTGGCGCTTCTGAACCGTTGTCCATGTCTCCGGATTGTGGGTTCACCGGTTCAACCTGGAGTCGTTAGTTCAGCCTGAGACCCAGTTCCGTCACACTTCTGAGCCACCCCTTCGGACACCAGTACGGATTTCCTTTGCGACTCGTGATAATAACGCCACTTATTGCTAGCCATTTTTTCGCTCTCACAAAGCCAGTAGAGCAGCTTAAAGGAGGTAAAATGGAGAGAGAAGACTCATAAAGAAAAGTATAGTCTCCATCGTCTTTTGATGCGGTGCGTCGGTTCATAGTCTGGCTCAGAATTATTCTCATCAGTCAGTTTTGTGGTATCCCTCCCTTTGCGATTCAGGCGGCCGTGCAGTTCCGCAGCATCTGCTATGGCCATCCGCTACTCACGTTAGTCAATTACTACTGTAAGCGGCCTGCAAACGATCATAGAGAGAGAAGCGGTTATTTACAGAGGATGTCCATGCTAATGTAAATGCCGTCCGGCCATCGGACTGCGCTCTATCGTTTATCCTGCAGGTATTTTGCAAACCACGGATTTTGAGCGACAAACTTTAAATTGTCGCGCTTAGCCTCGCTTTCCCTCCGCTTTCCATGTGCTCATCAAACGTTTTGTGCTTCGAACCTACAGTTCTGAACCTATTCGAATGATCGCATCTAGTGGACTTTTTGTTTGCGTTGGCGACTTTATCTCACCACCTTGTACAGGTGATGGTACACATCCCGTTATCATATCTCATGGAACTCAAGGCAATAAATAGACCTGAAGTCTATGCCCTCGTTTACACAACATCTCGCCCAGATATGTTCATCCGCCAAAGTCTCCCGCTCGCTCTGGCCATCTTTTGGTCTACAGTATGCGTGTTTTGTTCTTATGATCCATCCTATCCCTGTACGAAACCAGCAGTACGGAGAGAATGGAGAGCGTTCAGCACTGAGGAGAAAGCTGAATGGATTCGTGCCATCAAAGTGCGTATTGACTGACACCTTAATCGGTCGTCTTGCTAAAGCGATATTCGGAATTCAGTGCTTGTCAAAGCTGCCTCATGACCCAGCCATGACGCCATCAGTAGATCCCTCGTTGTCACTCATTCCCCCTCTCAACACTTCAAGCACCTATTTTGATGGTATGACCCAGTCCCTTAGACTCGCTTTCCCAGGCGTGGGGAATTCTAACTACGTTTTTACACAGACTTTGTATACCTCCACATGGATCTGAATATTAAGGTATGTCAGAGTGATTATCGACAGTACCTGACTCCGGACGTACTGTAAGGAGTGCGTCGTGGCTACGCGTGAAAGCGCCCATTACCACGTGCTCCTTTGTTGATTTTCTTTTCCTTCTTTCTCGTTGTTCTTATCGCCTTGTGCTCGACATCAAGACACTACCACGCGGCAGCCGTACGCACCTTCACTTATCTCCTTTTAGTACTCCCTTTATTTGCTTATACTCTCGTTATTCATTCACCATCACTGGCACCTCCGAGGTCGCCGTTACTAGGGGTAGCGCTCGTGTATTTAAGACCACTACTACTACCACCGACAAGAATCAGATATCCTTTCTTTCCCTTTTCTCGTGTGCGTCCCGTTCGATCTTTTCCTGGCATTCGCGTTCGCGTGGACCTGCTGTCCACGGCGCATCTGCCATCCTCACTCGTTCCCTTTCCCTTTTATCTTATCTTTCCCCCTTCCTTTGGACGACTCTCCAATCTCGCAGCCTCTATCTTAGCTACAGTACAATTCTCTAGATACATGGTACTGGGCAATTCCTTCCCTGGCACCGCTGGTTTGTGCACGTCTTTGAAGAGTCACTCAAGAAAAAGTGTGGATATACGGGCACGTCGCCATATTGGGATTGGACTATCGGTCATGCCTATTTTTCTTGGTCAAGTTTATGATCCTAATGGCCAGATAGATTCACCCAACTTCTATGACTCTCCTTTCTGGAAAGACTCTGACCCTAAGAGCGGGCTGGGCGGTTGGGGCGACCCGAATGCCGACTACAGCGTACCTGATGGCGCCTTTCACACTTTGCCACTTGCCTACCCTATACCTCACATTATCCGCCGCAACTTCTCGCTCTTCTCCCCGCCCTTTCCAGGCGCCCAACCTGCCGTCCCAACGTCGAATGACCCATCAAATTTTTCCGCACCTATGGTTGAGTCGGTCCTCGAGACCATGCCTGGGGATTATAAACAGTTCCAAATAGCGATAGGGGTAAGAACATGGATATAAGCACGAATCGTTGTGTTTGCTCACCTTGAAGTCATATCAGGTCCCACACGCTACCATACACCAGATTATGGGCGGGTGAGCTGCCTCATAGCCACGCACCCTTTGTTACTTCTTACACTTCGTGGCCTCTAGAGATATGTTCGGTGCTTGCCCGACAAATGCCCCAGCAAATTGCACGCCAGGACCCACGTGGTCACCGAATGGTGCGACTGCAATTCATAATCAACATTCATCACCCCTGCGTTGAAGCTAATGCGCTACATAGATCCACTGTTCTATATGCATCATGGGGTAAGCGTCAACTGACACATCGCTCGATTGAGATGGCGCTGAGGTCATTGTTCTCGGTGATAGATGGTCGATAAGATATGGTCCGACTGGCAGAATCGCAATTCAGCTAGTGCCTCGAGCTTTTCCGGTGGCTCGGTGGCGCACCACGCAAACCAGAGTGATAAGGCTAAATACCCAACGGGCGGTCCTCCTTGGCTCAGCGTAAGTCCAGCCAACATTAATCAAGGGATTTATCTGATTAGATGATCACATAGCTTGATTCGATCATGCCAGCTGATGGGTTGTTCCCAGAAGTCACCATCAGAGACGTTATGAATACAACAGGCGGCTATTTGTGCTACGTATATGAGTAAAGTGTGTACTGATTCAGCGTCAATATAATGTCGGGTTTTCCATTGTTTGACAGTAACACTACGACGATTGTCTCGAAGTATGTAGAGATATTGAAATTGACAGTCATTTGTCCATAGAGGATGTTTGTGTTAGGTGCATCAGCAAAATAAAATGTTACTAGCCGTACTAGTCTAGTCACAGCTAGTAAACTAGTACCCTAGTTTTTTGACTAGTCTAGTGAGACTTGCCATGATCTAGTTTCAAACAAT
>QLOU01000632.1:0-20683 GCA_003313715.1 Russula abietina
GCGGCATCCTGTGCGGGGTCCGCTCCCATATCCTTGGGGCTGATTCCACCAGCGCCTGGTGTGCCGTGACTGCCGAAAGCGCCTGTTCCTAGGCTGTCAGGTGTCGGGAGGGAGAACTCTTGGTGCCAGGCACTGGCCGAGTGTATGGAGAGGGGAGAGACTGGGAGGCCCGAGGTGGATTGGCGGTGAGGTGGGATGAGAATCGCATGTGGATGGGGGCCGTGTCGTGGAGGGGATGCTGAGCTCACGCTGCCTCGCTTGGGTCGGGCCGTTCGTGCGGGACCACCGTGGGTGGACGGGGGCTCGGAGGCCGTAGGAGGGCGAGAACGAGAACGGGATCGAGCATCCACGGACTCGGAGCGGGAGTAGTCGACGGGGTGATGATATGCGGATGGAGGGGCGTCGCGTGTATCGTATCTAAGGGAGGATGAAAGGGTGGGGAGACCATTGTTGTAGTGTAGGGGTGGATGAGCAGAGGTGGTAGGATTCGAGTTGTTGTAAGGATCATTGTAAGGGTTAGAAAGTGGGGGGAGTTGTGTGGGGAGAGAGAACTGCTGGGGCTGTTGGGGCTGCTGGTGTTGGAAAGAGGACTGTTGGGGAGCAGAGATGTCAAAGATGTTGTGGCGATATTGTTGTTGGTTTTGTGAATGGGTATGGGGAGATCGTTCGGAGGCATCGGGAGATTGGGTCGAGCGCTCGTGAGATTGGTGATGATGGGGATGCTGGTGTTGGGGAGGCTGTGGAGAGTTGGCCATGAGACTGGCGAGTTCTTCGGTAAAGTCCATGGAGGGCTGTGATGAGTCTGTATGTGCTTTGCGGAAAGAGTCGGGGATGAAGTGTGGGATGAACATGTTGTTTGGGTCGAATTGGTTCTGAGGAGGGGGGGAAGGCACAGATGGAGGAGGGGACGGGAGATGAAATCCCTCTTGCCTGATCTGAGGTTTATAGGACGAGGGCGAATAAAAGGCCATTAAGAAGGATAATTTTGAATTTGGATTTTGAAAACCCGGGGATGGAGGAAAGAGATGGATCTGGGAGGGAAAGGAGGAAGAGTGGCAGTCTCGAGATGATTGTGGTGTTTTGTATCAAAATCCGGTGGGGGGTGAAAACGAAGTGAATTATAATTCATTTCGCCCTGACCACTCTCCGGCCCGTCCTTCCATCCGGGGTCCTCGCCACAGTCCTGTAACCTGGCCCGGATCATCTCCTCCTCCGTCAACCCTTCCAACTTAGGCTTTTCCCCTTCACCGACGCCACCCCGCCTTCTCCCCGCCTACCTACTTACCCTCTCTCCCTAACCACCATCTTTCCTTCCTT
Source organism: Russula abietina (assembly GCA_003313715.1). NCBI lineage: Eukaryota > Fungi > Basidiomycota > Agaricomycetes > Russulales > Russulaceae > Russula > Russula abietina. The sequence continues at coordinate 1,318 of QLOU01000632.1, forward strand.
TAGAACTACAACTCAACCCAGTCCCTAATCGAGACCTCCAACAGCCCATCCCTCCCTCGCGGATAATGCCCCCTTTGACCGTCCTTCTTTCTTCTCAACGAACCATTCTGATGCCATGACCGTGATCGAGTTGGATAGCCGAACTTGCGGCTTATGTGACCCGCTTATTAACTATCGAGTATCTTTTTGGTTTCATGCGGCACGACTTGCCAAAATCGCACCACTCCACATGTGCAAGCGCGATGCACGCAAGGATCTTCTAATCCTTGCCTGCCCACGCTGTGATACAATGACGTCGCTGTCTGCTACCACGACTGAGCACTGAGTGCCGGTTACCATATCCAGCTACTACTTCCGGTCACCATCGATCTCCATCCACAAACCCTGCCCGTCCAACCCGACAAGGCAAGCGGATAAAGGGAGTAACGGGTCATTTCATTTGTTTTTTCTTTTGCAGTTTGTAACAATTTTTTCCAAAAAACAAAAAGGCTAAGGCAGTGTATGGCATGGTCCAGGAACGTGGAATGACGTCGTCGCCCGCCGTAGTCTCAAAGAGACTTGATACCCTAGGTCATTTTCGGCGATCGCATAGTACACCCTTTCATCGATGCTGCGCGCGCTTGTCTCGGCCGAAAGCTGCGCCGGTTCCTCGCGATCCAGAAAATTCTCCAATCCCATACACGATGACAGAAACAGCTCCACTCGCCCCTTCGTATGGGCGATGCAGAGTCGTGTCGTGAGAAACAGGGCTGACACGAGCAGAAATAATCATGATCAAGGGGTGAGAAGAAGGCGGTGAATGTATGGATAACGCGCGTTCACAGCGGGGAATGCGCGCGACCGGATATTACACCGAATTTGTCTTCTATAGCATACTTGCCAAAACAAACAAAGAAAAACGCACAGAAGAACAGGAAATGTGTGAATGAGTCATTCCCCAGCGTTGTCGGCATCCCATCGCCATCGCTAATGCTGACCGACGGCCGACCGTGCCTGTCCTTCGCACGTCATTCGCCACTTGACTCACACGCTAACTTATCTCTGTCATTTCTCGTCCACCTCAGATGTGGCGACGACAAAAGCAGAAGGGTGCAACGCACGTTTGCCATCACCAGTACCTCGACGTGCGTGCATGCACTCGCACACGTGGAGCGACAATCGGCAAATCGGAGTCCCGGTCCGGCCCGTCGGCGGTAACTTGCAGAGTGGTACAACAGGACCAAGTACAATACCAACGTCCGGGTTAGCACCGCCAGCGTACATGTGAAGGGAGGAGGGAGACGAGGAAACTCGAGACCTGAAAGGGAGAGGAGAAGGGTAGGGCAGCAAGGGAGTCGCGAGGCTCGGCTCGGCTCGAGCGGAGTAGTGAACAACATCCAGTTGGGTTTGGGGTTTGAAGAAGCTGCTTTCCAAGTACGGGCGCTCTACAATTCATTGAGAACGTATGTATTTTTGTAGCCCTTTTGTGCCCCTTCGCGGCTCCGACGGGCAGAATTCTTTCAAAGTAGACAAGGGATCTTATAAACGCGAGCGCCGAGTTGTGGAGTTATGTGGAGCTCTGGTGAACTAGGCAAGAGCGCATGTTGCCGGTGCGCTTACCCTCCTTTGTCTGTAGGATTTTCCACTTTCACGGCGCCACATCGGGAAACGTTGTGCGAGTTTTTCCTTCCTTCTCCCTTCGACTCGTTCGCTTGCGCACTAGGTACGAAACATAGCCACTTATGGCACCTTCTTGGATGGTTTCCTCTAGTCCATACTTAGTTCCTTGGCCATTCCGTCGCCATGGAAGCTTTATGCTGGTACGTCGCAGTTCCAAAAAGGCTCCAGCTGTGGCTCGGAGCGATGCATACGCATCTCCATCATCTCCATCTGACGTCTCTGAATGAGAAGCCCAGCCGAAGACGCATTGCCGGAGAAGTGCGCGGGGAGAGCACCACACATGTGCGCAGCTTATTGTTTACCAGAATAAGATACAAGCGAGCACCAATGGATAAGTCTATGTAGGGCCGGCGCCAATGAGGGAATCGCAACAAACTGAGTTCCCACGGTGAACGACCCGTTATCGGAGGGCTAGAATATGCCTCCGTGCGCTCCTCGGAGTGATACTAGATATCACGAATCACAATGAGCAGTTTTCACGAGCCTGGAACAGGCGTAGAATAAAGCAGGGCCGGGTAGACCGAAGGATTGTGGAGATCGAGCCTCCAAGGGGAAGCACGTATCTCCATTTCACAATCTGGATGGAATAATAACCGGGCGCCTATTTGCCTCCCTAGACAAGAGAAAATGAAGACCACAGGTTGCAAGAGAAGATACGCAAAGCGGCAAAGTAGAGTCCTGTATGACGTTAGGCATGTGTGTATGTGTTATTCTTGGAGGGGCTAGAACCAGGCTTTGATGCCAAGTATCTTGTATTCAGAACAAACCTCGGGAAGATTCGGCCATAATCTTTGGGTGGCTTTAGTCAGATACGGAGTATGAGCGCGTTATCTGGCGCCCGAGAGTCCAAAACTACTGGATGAGTAGACTTGGTCAGGGAAGGAAGATAACATGTCTCGCGCGCATACAGTACACGAGTAAACTTTTGGCGGATGAGGTGGAAGTATTGCCAAAGCCTCGACGGGTCCATGATGGGCCATGGCGGATGCCAGCACGTACACATCTCACGCCTCGGCCCTGTGTGGCGTCGGCATTGGCGTCGGCAAGGCTTGGCGTATCAAACACCTGTCTTTCCAATACCTTCAGAGCTTCGAACAATATGCCATCAGAGAACGGAATTTGGCTGCCGTCCGAAGTTTAGCCCCTTCATGCCACTTACGCGCCCCGCGGAGGCCGATAAGTGCTCAATTGAAGTGCTGCCGCCAGATCTATTTAGCAGCAATTTAGCAGCAACGGTAATCTCAGCCGTAAGGTCCGGACGTTAGATGCCCTGGCCCCAGGGTAAAGTATATTACCAGGAGAGGGGGGGGATATCCGCTATGCAGCCAACGAGGAAGCGCCAGCGAGGTATGTGGAGCGTGGGCCTGAGCAAGCCACCATCAGGCCTGGGCGGGATCTCTGCAAGTGCGGAGTAAATGCCCAGTTTATTGCCAATCGAAAGTGTTAACGGCATCGGTATGCGAATACGAGATTGAAAAATGATGAATTTGACTGTTCGGGGCCCCACATAAACATGGCCACAGCCAAGGACCAACCGGGTATTTCCAACTGTACTATGCCACTGGCCGGGGGTAGATATGACCGAAGGGACAAGGGGCGAGGGAAGGAAGGGCCCCGGACACTCGTCTGGAGTTTTGACAGGCTGGGGTGTCGACGGAAAAATCCCTGATCCTGAAGATCCTCGGTATATTACCGAATTCAAAGACAGTCGCATTCCTCACCTTACGAAGACCTTCTTCCAAAAGCAAGCTTCTCTCGCGACACCAGCCTGGGATTGATCCGTGTGCAGTAGAAAGGGAGGGATGTGGCCAATAGTTTCGCTGCAACCTCGCTGTGTGTATCACGGAGATCTATGATGAGATTGGGGAACAAGATATTCGGGGAGGGAAATGGTGGGGTATATGCGTCATTGACTATACAATGCCTATCCGATCGCTTCAGGCTGGAGGCGCCGACCATCCTAATTGTGAGCGCATAGGAAAGAATAAGGGTGTAGGTCACGTATGGGGTACCTGCGAGAGAATCGCTGCTGGTGGATCGGTAATGTGGCAGATTGAACGCGGAGGGAGCCCTAAGGAAAATGCAATCCCGAAAGGAAAGGACGTCCCGACTTGGACTCGATTTCTGGGCGAGAACGTACCAGGGTAAGTATGATTCAAGTGGGGGACAAACTTGAAGAGAATGCTTCTCAAAATGAAGAGAAAGGGAATTGCTTGTGCCAGTGCGACAGGATTGCTGGATGTGGCACCGGCGGGAATGGGGAGAGGGATGGATTGAGAATGTGGATGATATGGGGAGCGAAATACCATCAGTGCTAGTTGCAAGAGGGCCCCACACCGCCCACTGTGCGAATTGAAGGCTGCCTTGATAAATAACCCGCAAACGGTGCCCACCTGATAGGTCATCCGGTCATCTGCCGTGCACGCGCCTCCTGGTTTTGACTGTCGCGGGACCAGAACAGTCCCGTGTCTCCTAGTCCCATGTTCAGGTGAACGAGTTTATTGAATTTATTACCGAGAGAGCGGTGCAGGTGACACCACGGCCCGCAGGCTTTGTCTTCAGTTCAGGATGCCTGCTGACCTTCACCTTCAGACTAAGCAGGCATGGTAGATATATTGTATCATCTGAGCACTAACGGAGCTGCCGTGTTGATGACGCCTAGGTCACCTGCATAGGACATCTTTCACCTCATGACATGTTTTCTTCGGAACTCTCTTTTCGGTGTCTTCAATTTCGTGCCGAGAGAACAACGCAATAAAAAAATAAACAATTGACCTCAAGTCGCCGTCTCGCTACTCTGTTGAATAGGTTTGAACTTCCCACAACTGATACAACTAGCCTTCTGTGCTGAAGTTCAGAGTGAGTATTTCAAATTTGCTTTGGGTCCATGTTCGGCAAATATTCGCGTTGACTGAAGCGTTCATTCACATGAGTCTCTACCATTGCCGTAATTCCTCGTGATGCGCCACTTTACCACACAGTAACCTGAGTACTGTTGATCCTCCACGTACCAAGGCTTTCAATTTTCAGTGCTAGTCACAGTACCGCTCGCCATTTCTGTGCTCAAGATTCCTGCCAGTATGTGATCTGAGGGCAGTTCAAAAGATTATGGTTATGAATGGGTCGAGGTGTATGGGCTCTTGTGGCGCTGAGGCAGGGACTTTCAACACGGACATCAATTCATCATCAACCCGGTTAGTCTCACACTCGAACGAATTTTAGTCTTCTACTGACACGGCCTTTTCCAGTGGCACTGGAGACTCGAGGGAAAGCGACCACGCCGTGCCTCGCTATCACACTCAGACGGCGGACGGCCTCTAGCTGCTTTCTAACCCGCAACTAGGCACTGGCATGCAGGTCCCAAATTTGCCTTCCTTCTACAACCCACAAAGCAAGTGTTCTCCTGCCTGAGTGGTCTCAAGAGCCGTCAAAAAAGGTACTTTATCTTGAGCCCGCTTATGTGCGTGTTTTAAGCGCCCGTCTGTACCATTTGACGGTGCTATCTAGATCGAGCGCATCAAGCTCCAATTGGTTGTGCTGTAACTATGGAAGGTGCATCTGCCTCCTGTACCTTCATAAAGCCTTTTCCTAACGACACCCACTGCTTGTTAGTGTGCCAAGGTGTCCGTGGTGTCCGTGGCGCAATCATCGACTTTGCAGTCTCCATGGAGCCAATCCGCAGCATGTCACTCCTCAAACCCTGCACCGTGTAAGTTAGTGAAGTTAGTGCTCTCCCATCAGGAACTCAACTGCTATTCAAGTGCCTTCCAAGGGAGAAATTAGACGCTGCTACCCCACACCCTCGATCCATTCCCCAAGATGATGTGAGACTGGTTCGAGTAAGTTAAGTATGATCGTGATCGTTCTTCCATCTATTTGTCTTACCCCACGGTACCTGGAACACTACCAGGTCTGATTTATGAAACTGGACCCTGCAGGCACCCAACCCAACCCCGCTATTTCCTTATCCACGTTGGCATGTGTGGAGAATGATACGCAGAGAAGGGGTAAAAGGCCAGTCATCATATTTCCGTAATCTTGAACCGGGCCCCGTTGTGCTGCGTTCCGTTCCATTTCATGGGGCCGGAATCCGGAGAAAATTTCGCCAAAGGCTGTGTCCGTGGGCCAGCTCCTGTCATATCTTGTTTGTATCATCCGATAACGGAACCAAGGAAAGGCCGACGCCTACAGGACCCCAACGATTATCATTGGCGTTTATCTATCCATTACGTCGTCGTCATTCGTGCCTTGCGAGCTCACTTGAGTTTTTTTTTTCCATAATTGCACCACGTCTCTCTCTATTTTTTTACGCGGGTGATCTAGATGGGAGGTGGGATGCCCTTCCCTGTGATCTTTATCGGCGCGAGGCGTTCAAATCTGCAACAGGATGTCCCGGCCACAGTACGTAGGCTCATTCCAACCCAACTGGTGGCAAGCAATACTTCAATTTAAACCTCGATTCGTTCTCGATAACTGTCTCTTAAATCTCCGCGTCCATGGTCAATCACTCTCCCGTTAACTCTGGCCACTCTCACACACCGACATCGCTCTACTTGTCAGAGATCCTAACTACCCTTTGCCTAATACGTCCATCAACCAACCAGGAACATACACCCATCACCATGCACACAAATTGGGTCGAGAATATCGGAAAGTCTCCGAATTCCTCGACCCAGTTTGTGGGACAGCGGTGGACGAAGTGCTTGGAATAGGATACTCTGGACGATGACTTCACTTCAGACCTAACCCAGCCAGCCCACTATCATGCGCCCTCACGAGATTAGTTCCACAGCTCGACGGCGAGCCCACCTGCAAGGGACAAACGACGATGAAACGTTCGTTATCTCCCTCTGTACAGCCGCCACAATCCAGACTTTCAGCGGGAACCCGGAGTGTACATCCCTAGGCACCGTCTCCGCCAACACGATCAACACGACCGAACTCATCCTCCGCGCCGCGGCGGAGACTGGGGTAGCGGTGCTCGCGCTAGTTTGTTGTGCGAGCCAGCGATTGGAAGTACTACTGGACCCTGGGTTCGTCTGTCCCGCGTCGCCAAAATCCTCGCTCGGACCTCTCTTCCCATTTGGAAGACGTCGAGGCCATTGAAGATTTCGGTAGACTTGGAAAGGGTGAGTTACACATACAGTACCTGTCTTGTGAGACATTTATCTAACGATGGACTGCTTTCTCGCTAGAATGAGAGAACAACTGCAATTGGAACTGATGGTCTGAAAAAATATTGTTATACTGCGGCCACGTCCTTGACCTCTACAATATCACTCGTTGGAATCCATATCAATGACAATCTTGTGTAACATATCCTCATCGTGTCGCTTTTCAATCAGACCTGCTGGTTCAATCCCAAACGCCCAGGTGATCCTCCCATCAGTATTCAGTGTTGGTGGGAACCTCGCTTTGCCGACAGGTCCAGACCAATTAAAATCGATCAGTTGACCATGCAATTCGCCCTCGACATACACATCTTCGTCCTCGTCATATGCGCGGGATTTCACCAACATTATGTTCGGACGCCGCATGTCTCCAAAGACGAACCCTGCTTCGTGTAGTGTTTTCAGCGCGTTTTGTATATCCTCTAACACCGTTGGTGGAAGATCGCCGTGTTTGAACCCTTCATGTGCATCTACTCCATCGATTAGGTCCATTATAACCATAAAAGTGCCTCCAACGATCTGAGAACAATAGCGTAACGTCGGTGCAAGACCCGCGGCGGCAAGTACCCTGTGAGCATCTTCACCGTACGACTCGCAAAACTTGACAAGAACGGGTATGTGGCCATACTCCGCAACAAACAGCGATCCATGAAAGTTAGGTTTGTGTTCGAAGAAAACCCGGCTCTTGAAGTCCAGAATTCTTCGTAGTCTTAGTGGCGAATTTGACGAATAAGTGGGAGAGGGGGGAAGGAACTTGAGCTGTTTCTGAACGCATAGATTGTAGTAGTATAGCCTTAAGGACTTGACTGCTCGTGCGACAGCCTCGAATACCTTTGCAACATACTTGATCCGCTTCATCTCGAGAGGGTTCCCACCGAGATAGATGTAATCTGTGAAAGTCTGGACCGTAAAGACTTCGACGAAGATTGCCCCTGAGATACGAAGAAAGGGGCCAGCAAGAGATACGACGATACACGGACAACAGGATGCATTCCGTATTTCATCGTACTGTATATAATTTCTAGTCAGTGAGACGGAAAGTCAGGAGTGATCACCAGCAACTTAACGGCATTCTGAGAGACAAACTTGCGTAGGGACAATGCGGCTTGGAGCCCAGCTTCTCCACGCAATCCAAGCTTATCGATAAACTCCAAGTAGACCAGAACGGCAGTTTTCTTTCCACAAGACTCATCCTTCAGAGTTCCATTGATAGTCCCTTCCGTAGACTTGGACCTTCCATTGGAATCCCCCTCGGGTACCTTGACAATAAAGTCAAGGTCGGCGCCAAGGAGCCGTCTAAGCGGACCTAGGAACACCTCTTTATGAAGAGGCTCGGTGTCGTACATGATCGCAAAAGCATGGAACAGGTCTGCAGTCTGAACAATATAATGGGTGGAGGGTTCTGGGGCCTTGGAGGGATCTCTCAGATCGTCTTTCAGCTTTGCGAGGGCTTCATCGTAGATTTCGACGGGGGGACCATGCAGATGAATCGGACGTCCATTGTAAATGGGATGGTTCCCTTGCTCCTCCTTGTAGGTCCCAACATTGTTTGCTACAGTTAATGGAGACGGGGAAGATCGTGCAGCAAAGACGCTCGCGAAGTGTACTGGAAGGTAGAATGAGTGACCGATGGTACTGCATATGATGGAGGGAAAGACGTACATTCTTGGAAAGGATTCGGTAAAGTTATCGGCCCCTCCATCCAAGTGACCAAACTAGTACATTTCACCCTCGCATGTAAATTGAGGCGTCGAACAGGAGGTTGTTCCGGCCACAAATCCGACAAGCGCACAAGGGGCAAAAGTAAAATGGTCCCTTTATCATGATGGTCTTCTAGTCTAAATTCGGACAAGTCGCGTTCGAAAGGTTCAATGTCTATATCGACCTGTGAGACTACAGCGTCAGCCAAAAAATCGACCACATCAACGATTACGTGAGATTCTGGACAGACTTTCCGAAGAACCACTTCCAAGTATCTGACACGAAACGCGGCGAGTTGACCTCGTCGGTGTACCTCTCTCCTTAATTCATCGACCGTTGCGGTACGGGGAAGAGTAACAAGAAAAGTATCCGGGTCACCTTCGATGAGACAATTGAGTTTAAGTTCATAATCCTCTTCGGTAGCCATGAAACAAGTCAAGTTGCTCGAATTGAGGGCTCCTGTCAACTTCATATATGAGCCTACGCCAAAGCGATGTCGGGGATTTTCCGGGCCGCGTTGTTGCAGCAATGGGGCAGCCCGGAAACGAGAGGCCGTATATTGCCTTATGAGGCAGCCCCGGAAACGGGAGGCCGCAAATAATGCTTTATGAGGCAACCCCGGATATGGGCGCTAACGGTGCCAACGGTCCGATGGCCGATGGGACCTCCAACTCCAACTCCACCGATCCCTTTCCTTTTCCCTTTCCCTTAACTCTTAACCATGGCCACCGAAGAGGATTATGAACTTAAAATCACTTGTCTCATCGAAGGTGACCCGGATACATTCCTTGTTACTCTTCCCCGTACCGCAACAGTCGATGAATTAAGGAGAGATGTACACCGACGAGGTCAACTCGCCGCGTTTCGTGTTGATTACTTGGAAGTGGATCTTCGGAAAGTCTGTCCAGAATTACACGTGCTCGATTTTTTGGCTGACGCTCTGGCCTCACAGGTCGATATAGACATCGAACCTTTCGAACGCGACTTGTCCGAATTCAGACTAGAAGACCATGAAGGCATCATTTTACGTATACCCCGTGTGCGTTTGTCGGATTTGTGGCTGGAACAACCTCCTGTTCGACGTCTCAATTTACATGCGAGGGTGGAACGTAGTAGTTTGGACACTTGGGTGGGGGGACCGATGTCTTTACCGAATCCCTTCCAAGAATGTGCGTCTTGCCCTCTATCTGTACACAGCATCGTCATTCATTCTACCTTCCAGTACATTTTGCAAGCGTCTCTGCCGCACGAGCTTCCCCGTCGTCACTAACTGTAGCAAACAATGTTGGAACCTACAAGGAGGAGCAAGAGAACAATCCCATTTACAATGGACGTCCGATTCATCTGCATGGTCCCCCCGTCGAAATCTATGATGAAACCCTCGCAAAACTGAAAGACGATCTGAGAGATCCCTCCAAGGCTCCAGAGCCCTCCACCCATTATATTGTTCAGACTGCAGACCTGTTTCGTGCTTTTGCGACCATATATGATTCCGAGCCCCTTCCCAATAAGACGTTTCTAGGTCCCCTCAGACGGCTCCTTGGCGCCGACCTTGACAAAGTCAAGGTACCCGAGGGGGATTCCAATGGAAGGTCCGAGTCTACTGAGGCGACTATCCATGGGACTATCCATGGAACTCTGAAGGATGAGTCTTGTGGAAAGAAAACTCCCATTCTGGTTTACTTGGAGTTTATCGATAAGCTTGGATTGCGTGGAGAAGCTGGGCTTCAAGCCGCATTATCCCTACGCAAGCTTGTTTCTCAGAATGCCGTTAAGTTGCTGGTAATTATTCCTGACTTTCCGTGTAACTAACTAGAAATTATCTACAGTACGATGAAATACGGAATGCATCCTGTTGTCCGTGTATCGTCGTATCTCTTGCTGGCCCCTTTCTTCGTATCTCAGGGGCAATCTTCGTCGAAGTCTTTACGGTCCAGACTTTCACAGATTACATCTATCTCGGTGGGAACCCTTTCGAAATTGGACGAATCAAGTATGTTGCGAAGGTATTCGAGGCTGTCGCACGAGCAGTCAAGTCCTTAAGGCTATACTACTACAATCTATGTGTCCAGAAACACCTCAAGTTCCGTTCCCCCTCTCCCACTTATTCGTCAAATTCGCCACTAAGGCTACGAGGAATTCTGGACTTCAAGAGCCGTGTTTTCTCCGAACACAAACCTAACTTTCATGGATCGCTGTTTGTTGCGGAGTATGGCCACATACCCGTTCTTGTCAAGTTTTGCGAGTCGTACGGTGAAGATGCTCACAGGGTACTTGCCGCCGCGGGTCTTGCACCGGCATTACGCTATTGTTCTCAGATCGTTGGAGGCGCTTTTATGGTTATAATGGACCTAGTCGATGGAGTAGATGCACATGAAGCGTTCAAACACGGTGATCTTCCACCGACGGTGTTAGAAGATGTGCAGAATGCGCTGAAGACACTGCACGAGGCAGGGCTCGTCTTTGGAGACATGCGGCGTCCGAACATAATGTTGGTGAAATCTCGAGACGCATATGTCGGCAAAGCGAGGTTCCCACCAACACTGAATACTGATGGGAGGATCACCTGGGCGTTCGGGATTGAACCAGCAGGTCTGATTGAAAAACGACACGATGAGGATATGTTACACAAGATTGTCATTGACATGGATTCCAATGAGTGATATTGTAGAGGTCAAAGACGCGGCCGCAGTATAACAATATTTCTTCAGACCATCAGTTCCAATTGCAGTTGTTCTCTCATTCTAGCGAGAAAGCAGTCCGTCGTTAGATAAATGTCTCCCAAGACAGGTATGTATAACTCACCCTTTCGAATTTACCCAAATCTTCAATGGCATCGACGTCTTCAAATGGGAAGCGAGGTCCGGACCAGGATTTTAACGACGCGGGACGGACGAAGACGAACCCAGGGTCCGGTAGTGTTTCCAATCGCTGGCCCACACAACACACCAACGCGAGTACCGCTGCCCCAGTCTCCGCCTCGGTGTCGGTGTCGGCGCTGATTCTGCGGATACAAATGCTAAGCAACCTGGGGAGAGCCTTGGCAGAACTTGACAACCACAGGTTTGTCCAACTCCGCACGAAATAGCGGCCAACGGTGGTCGGTTTTCCTTCGAAGAAAAACTGGCTTCGGTTTCAAAGCTAGTTGTTCTCCGAAGGAAAAGTTTGAACACCAGAGTTCCGTGTAGCGGTTCATTGTGGGAATACGACGGAGAGGGAAAACAGGGCTTGAGCACGACCCGGACACGTAAAGCACGATAATACTCCCTCAATAACTGCGAAGCAGTGCAATTTCTAATGGAGTACTATCGTGCTTGTGTGACCATCTCAAAAGCCTTTGTCACATGCTTGATGGCATCAAGTCAAGCATGTGGCAAAGGCTTTTGAGATGGTCACACAAGCATGATAGTACAGTAAAAAACGTCAGCCAGAACTGCTCCAGAGACGTGGAGCCAGGCATCGGTGATGGATAAGATTATGCTTGGGCAACAGCCCACTTTTCGTATTTTCTCATACTGTAAATGATTTCAGTTAGTGGCATATTGTAGAACGTTAATATGACTCAACAGCCTCATGAGATATATGTTCTCCTAATGATAATACACATATCTCATGAGGTGTCAGCTCATGTCAGTGGGCGCCGAGTTTGACCGTCTCATCAAAACCACAAAAGAAGGGACTAGAAAAGTGTCCACGGATGGCAGCATCGCCTTCTGTGGATATTTTTCTAGCTCCTCCTTTTCTGGGCTTGATGAGACAATCAAACTCGGCACCCACTGGCATGAGCCGATGGAGCGGTTCGAAAATTGCATCTATGCGGAGACCCTCAGTGGCGTAGATGTCCTCAGAATCATCGAAAAACAGTATTGGATGGATTCTCTTGATGTCTTCGGAGCATTTGAAAGGTCGCGTAGACTGCCCTTGAGATCGGCGAGGATTCTACTATGAATTTCGATAGGACCATGGCAGATGATGCAGTTCGGTGGTTCATCCGTTGTAAATCGGGTGATTTTCTTGAACAAGAAACACACCCAACTTACAGTGGACGTTCATCCAAGTATGTATGGACGCTACTAATAACGAGGGATGGTGCACGTGCGCCTTGCGCGGCAGCCATGCTTGTGCAATGTTCTGGAACGAAGTGTGAGTTACTGATATTATGATGGAATAGCGGTTCGTACTTTCGTTATAAGAAGGACTAGTATTTTCCGCTTCCTACCAACGAGCGTCGCAAATGCGTGTATTTTATCCACGGGAGCCTCTCGTGGATGGAATACACGCATTTGCGACGAGGCTGTTCTCGCCACAACGGCTGAAGGGGTAAACGTAAAGTTTACGTTTACCCCTTCAGCAGTTGAACTTGTGACTTTCGCCTTCGTCTTCGTAAAAATCTTCCAGCCTCAAGTTCGTTAATCCGTCACGGAACGCGCTGACTCTTTTTATTGACCTGTGGGACAAGTGCATCAGCCAGAGAAAACGATTGACCAAGTCAACGATAATATGATATTCTGGACAGACCTTCCAAAAGTCCACATCCACGACCCGGACGATTGATTCATCGAAATTTCCATGCTGATGGACGCCTTTCCGCAGCTGGTGGACGGGACACTCGCGACGCCGGGTAAAGTGAGGGGAAATAGGCCCCCTCTTTTCCAAGGAGACAGTCAAGGCTTCACTGTCTCTTTGAAAAAGAAGGGACCCAGGTTGGCGGGTTTGTTCTTGTTCGAGGAAAAGGAAATAAACCTCAAAACAGAGGTCCTTCGAGTTTTAATACCCAATGGAGGGCCGCATATAGTCCGCGATTTTATTTATTTTGGAGATAAGTGACATGTGGTATGACGTACGATACATTTTAGGCAATGCCTTAAGCATATATAGTAGTTAGTTGAGTTGAAATTTAGTTTTGAGGCAGTTTTCGTTGGGGTGGGGCGTTGACTTGTTGGGGGTGTTGGGGTAAGCGTACCCGTAATGGTAAACGGTATTGTTAGCGATATATGATACAATATAGTTGTACGGGACGTACTCCAGCCCAGTTCGCAGGTCTCGATCGCTCAGCCTCAGCCTCACTAACCTGTGTACGGACAGCTTCATTCTGCAATTGAACAAACTGAGCGTTGTGAATCTGAGCATGATGCTCCAAACGGTGTCAAACGCGCCCGCACTCACTGGCAAAAGCCTCAGAAGGTAAATTAGTAACAAGTCGTAGTCAGCATCAAAATCGGTGTGTGTGACAGTACTAGTAGTGGCGCTCCCAAGCGTGGTCCCAACATGCCGGTCAAACGAGTCAAAATTCCAGAGGATAGTCTGTAGGCCCAGTTGATTTGCAATATAGCGAATGTAATGCTATGCCAACGAAAGTGTAAGGTTAAATATCGCGATATTCAATGAGCCGGGAAATGTGGGGTGCACATCCACATTGCCATGTTGTGACGCCGGTGAAGTTCATCTCAGCACGGGTAGGAGGGACGGAGTCCGTGGAGGCGGCAGTGCTGGAGCCGGTTTCAAGCTGGTAGAGGATGCGCACACAATAGTGGGTAGACAGGGTCTGAGGGAACCTGAGAGTGTTCGAGGGTGGAAAAGAGCGTGCGGCGGCGGCGGCGGCACAATGGACGGAAAAGTCTTGTTGAAGACCAAGTCCTAGGTCGCTGTAGCTCCTGATGCACTGATGGGCCGGTGGCCTTTACGACGCTCTGCATTTGCATATGCTGCTATCACATGACTCGGACAAAACGCGCACAGTACTCAGCGATCTCGAATCACGCAAGGTTCTCCACGTGCACGCATATTCGGTCAACAATTGTCCCCGTCCGCGTCGCCTCGTCGGCTACGGCATCAACAAGTCAACTGTACCGCCAAAGTAGTTCAAGTTCCAAAAGCGTACCTGGGCTTAGTCGGTTGGTTGTCATCGCGAAGCGTGACGAACGTCCAGCACAACGTGATGGAGTGTTCCGATTTCGACCGCACGACGGCTTTTCATCACGTCATTCAAATGTACTTCCTTCAATGCGAGCTTGTCAGCTGCACAAGTTGCTGATCTCCCTCGGTCTGTGCGGCAAGCGTTTCCGACAGCTGGCGCTCAACCTCGTACGGGTCATGTCGTGGCTTGAGATTCATACATTTGCGTCGCGATGGCGACTCGCAAGTAATCTGCGGGGAGCCTGAGGCAGGGCGGCACGATACAGAAGAGGTGGCGGTTTGAAGAGGCGAAACACTATGGGTCTCCGATGGCAAGAATGCCAGGTTTTGTGGTTACTCCTGGGGAGTCACTGCGTTTGGTGGTCCGGGTACGAGACTTCGTAGATGGTACTGATAAGACGATGATTCATTTAAAATAGTCTCACAAGACTGTCGATCGGGCTGGATAGAAGAATACCTTCTATCCTGTTGGATCGGCAGTCTTTCGAAAATATTTTCAATGATAGCACAAAGATCAACTAATTATGGTAATACATGCATGTCTTGTGAGAAGCGTGCCAGTGCGTGCGGCAGTCCAAAGGCTACAGGTTAGATGTAATTGTTCAAGTCCAGTTGCGTCGTTTGAGTATCCAGTCCATCTGGCTCTACATCATAACGTAAAAACGTAGCCCCATCTCAGCACAAGACAAAAAAAAGACATACCGTTTCCAGATTCGTCTTGAGGAACTTCTGCATCCGTTCTGGTACCGAGAACGGTTTGGGGAATTCTCCAGGCTTGAGATCTTCAATAGCCCTCACATCTCCGTATCGCATGCCAACCCCATCCTTCAGTGATGCCGGACACACTATTTGCGGGACTGGAAGCTCCGGTTCTAGTCTTTGTCCCAGGAAACGCGTCAAAGGTAAACTGTTTTCTCCAATTCCGCGGGTATACAAGTAGCGCAACCGTCGGAGGACAGGGCTTTCAGAATCGTCCCGGAGGCGGTTCAAAGCGGCGACGACATTATCCAAGGGCATCCCCGTCACGACAAGGGTTTCCAATTCAGGTAAACAGCGGAAAACGCAGAAAAGGTTGTCTGCTGAGACGCTCGAATTGCTGTCGTCCCCGCGAAGGATGAATCGCGTCACTTGTGATACATTGGCAGAGACTGTCCCCATGGAAAGGCCCGAGGTGTCGAATATACGCGGCATCGTGACTGTCGGAAGACAAAAGGAAAAGGCGAGGTTGTCTTCGTGAACACCGTATAAGTAGAATTGGGACTCTGGGAGACTATCCAAGTGCATGACCAACTCGGTGACTGTTCTGAACATTCGATACGATTGTTCGGGGCTCTCGGGGATGTCGTCGTCGACTACGGCGCTATCTGACATAAAGATGCAAGCCAGATCAAGGCGCGGGATGGTGATATGGGAGAAAAGATGGTTCAAATGTTTGAGAGCTCCGCGTGGCTGGTGGACGTACAGGACGCGGAGTCGGTCGAGTGCAATGGGTGTATCCGATCCGGAGAAATTCTCTGAAAGGACTGATATGGTGTTCAATAGGGCGAGGGTCTCGAGATTGGGGACGGATCGAAGGGCGGGGTAAAGTTCGTCTGCTGAGATAAAGATAGAGGTCAACGTCAGCGACTTGAGCCGTTCGGAGAGTAGGGGCGGCCAAGGATGTAGATTCCTGAGGAAAAGGGCAGAAACTACCGGGGCTTCCCGATGGAAAAGCATGGAGAAGCAATTATTCTCGTCGAAGGGTACGGGCTGAGGGATCGAAGCGTCAAAATCGAACCGAAGCGAGAATTCATTCAGTACAGATGCGTGGCTGCGGCAACGGGAGAATATACCCTTGACCTCGTCTGTGAACGGACCTGTTACGACTACGTCCAACGAGCGAAGACGCGAGAAGGGGAATTCCAATAGACGTTCGAGTCGTCGGATTTCTTCACAGCTGGCGTGCAATTGAACGTCTAGGAGATTGTCCTTGGAACGCTGCAAGGCTACCGGAAACATGGAGGTGAAGTCTTCTGTTTCGAACGACGACCAAAGCTCGGGGGCATTGATGGCTGTGTCTCTCCACCGGCGACAGACATGCGACACGGGAAGGATCCTCTTGCCTGACCCTATTAGGGCAAATATTTGCATCAATATTTCGCGCGGAAGACGATGTGCAGGCCGAATGGGATTCAGCATCTCCAAAAAGGCGTGATGGGCGGGTGAAATGACATGTTCGACTGCAAGCAGCTGGATCTCATGGTTGTGGGATTGGGATCAGCCTGGCCTGGGAAGCAAATCGATGAGCAACTCACGTCGTGAATCGTCTCTGGATTGTTGATCTTTTCGGCGATCATGGCCCTCTCCCGTTCTACCCTCCTTGCGAAGGCTTCTGCCAGCTGAAGCAGTGACGCGTCGTCATACAAACTCCTTTGGATAGACCTCGTCGGAAACCAAGTGGATTTGAGAAGTAAAGGAATGCGCCATAAGAGTACCAAAATAGCGGTGAGAAAGCCCAACGTGTCGCTGATGGTCATCATGGAATGGGGTCTATTCGAACTCCCCGCGCGGAATCGGGCAGCGCCAGCGCAAGTTCGATGTTCAAATATTCAATTCAGTCAGTCAAGTGAGCCAACCCCCGCTTACGTCAACCCCTGCTCTCTGTCTGTCATCTGGTCCTCAAGCTATCATCTCACCCGAGCTCGGATGCCAAAGCCTTTGGCATAGGTCAATAGTCTACTAAAGCAAATTACTACAGACATTCGGACACAAGTAACAATGAGAACCGCCGATTCGATACCCAAGTACTTACCGGTCTGTTCTTAAGACCATCCCCTTTTCCAACGCCATACGCATACCTGATCCCATCTGTATGTTTCACGCAACTCAGGCGGACAACCGAGGTGCGCCATTTCGCCACTTCGCCTGCATGTCTTGATGATGAACGCTGAAACATCTGCAGAGAGAACAGGATCTGTCTGCCATACCATTGTACAGCTCATCGATATTCTCTTGAGATTTCCGTGCTTAGACCGGCGCGACGACGTACGGCGTGCTAACAGAATATTCCAACTGGATGGCCACATGGAGTTCTCCCCAGCGAGAGCCCTAGCACAGGTCATTCATTCGCTCTCGCTCAATTGAGAATCGAGACCTTGGTGACGACTAACGCTCAACGCCCATTATGTGCGGTGGTAAGGATGGACTTGCTGCCCCCGCGTACGATCGCAGCCGCGGCAGTAGACCATTCGATATTTCGATTTTTTGTGGCGCCGACTTGGCCGGGGTACGCGTGAGGCGAATCATGCATTTACTGCTGTACGTATCTTGGTCTGAAAAGTAAAAAGAAGTCCCAAGGACACTGGACGTACGGTAGGCTGAGTCTTCTCAAAATCTAGGACTTCTGATTTATTTGGGGGCGGGGTACACGGGTAAAAACGGAGGAATGTCGTTGACTCTGCGACGAACGCATGCCGTGGCGTCGCTATACAGTACGTACGTACTGTACGTGTACAGTATCGAAGGTCATAAGTCCGAGGACCGAGGCCGTGAATAGAGTTGGTCCTCGTGTTTTTGGGTGTCACCACAGACACTTCTTGCTGACTTGACATACCGTAATACGACGTACGAACACGCTCCATTGCAAATTGACTTTTTTTTTTTTTGACTTTGCAAAGTGTTGCTCTGTTGTGCCCGTACCGTTAACGCACGTACTGTACGGCAAGCAAAATTCAAACAGGATCACAAATCGTAACGGAGTGCGGTCCGGCGTCCAAAAGTATTTGGTTTTATTTATGGTTATTTATTTTATTGGTATCTGATAATTTATGATCTGATCTGATCTCGGAGCGCCTGTAGTACTTTCCTCTCTATTTTTATCCAGAACGCCCAACACATGCTTCACAATCGAGCGCTCGCTGTGTCAACGTCAGTCAACACAGTTAGATGGGAAAAAGAAACCCAACCCTCAGGCCTCAAGCTTCAAGTTTGACTGTTTGAGGATCAGAAGAATAAAATGACGTCCGTCCGGCGGCCGCGTTTTCGTGGCCAGGAAATGACATCAAGCCAAACCTGCGCTACTGTATGCAACAGCGCAGTATTAGTGAGTATGGTAGTAGCAGTTCGGCGCCGGCCTTGCATTAATCGTTTGAAAGTGAATTCACTCGGGCCTTACCTAGTAGCGGAGAAAACGAATCATTGAAGAGCATTACAATAACTGAATGGCCCAGACTTCAATTCTCTTTCACCACATGGGCGTGGGCGGGCACTAACTTCTTTGACAAGTTTGACAAATGACAGTTGTTGATGATGAATAGTACTACTAGCACTGATGGTGATGATCGACACCGGCATGAGAAAAAACCCTGGTCTAGCCTAGTGGTGTATGTGGCGCAGGCAGTAAGCCCTAGCCCCGAAAGATGGTGCGGTGAAAACCAAACACTACAATAGATGATGCAACGTTTTGATCGAACACACCCAGCGACAAATGAACAACAAAACTGATCCGAGTCGAGGTAGTAGTAGAGAGAATACAGTACACGGCGTACGCCGTGCTGTACTTGTTGTTTTTCCCTGACCAGTTGATATTTGATTAATTGAACTGAACGGATGCGATGACGTTAGTGCGGCACCGTAACGTCGAGGCTCCTAAGTTAGGCGCTACAAGCTACAGCTACCTGCAAACACAGCGCTGGCCGTCGAGGCCAAGTCATCGTACAATTGAAATGGTGTCGATCGGCATCACTAACAACAAGCGGAGCATCTTATAGCCCATCAGTCGTACGCTGACTCTCTAGCGTATTGCTCTTCTCAAGCATTTTTATTTTGTTATTTCATTCATGCGCAGCTTCATGTTAGTGACGTTACGGGTCCACGCCGCTCGTGCATGCATGAATGGGGCGCTTGATCATGCTTTCGCAAGTCCGTCGTGAGAAGTCAAC